>JAZGTQ010000575.1:0-14245 GCA_037953605.1 Necrosyrtes monachus | reverse complement strand
CAGTGTCTCACACCACCCCGTGGCTCAAAGATTGCTTCGGGACCCATGGTGGTTTTGAGAAAAGATAGTTATGTAGAAAAGGCCAGAAAAGAGCATTTCATACAATCCCTACTACCGATGGCATCGTTCGACACACAGCGTGAACTTGTTTAACACCGTCAGGTGAAACAGTAGTTACAAATTGCATATTAGTTACAACATGTTGAATCAATTGTATAAAACATGGAATGATACATGGTAAAAACAACAACATGGCAAAACCACATAACAAATAAAATAAGATTTGCTTAACCCATGGACCACCAGGGAGCCAGGAAAACATATCAATGTCCCAGCCTTTCCATGTCTGGACAGGAACATGGGCCAGCTTTCGTATTCCCGCGGTAATTTGTTTAACAATTTTCCTGCTGTCATCAATTTTTAAGCAACAGTTAGAATCATTTAGTTTACCACAAACACCTCCTCCTTCAGCTAGCAGGTAATCAAGAACCACATGATGTTGTAATATTGCTGTTCGCATTTGTGTGGCTTTATCTGCCAATAGATCAAGGGCACGGGCTGTCTCATTAGTAATGATCTCTAGGACAGCTTGTAACCAGATGATGCGATTTAGATTATAGATAGGTTCTCGAGCACCGCTAACCCACTCGTTGGGGTTCCAGGTGGCAGGTCCATAATGTTGTATGATACGTTGAGGGGTCCACTTATCTTTGCCCCATGTCTGTGTGCTACCTGCAGCCAATGCAACATCAATGGATCGTTTGGTTCTTTGTAAGTCATCATATACTTAAATTCCCAAACCATCTCCACTTTGATTTGGTAACAGGAAGAAGAAGGGACGTATATAACCTACATAACATGTTCCACTCCAATTATTTGGTAATTTTCAATAAGCGTGATGTCCACAAATCCAATAATGACCTTTTAGAGCCCAAGTTCCATTTACAAAGGATCCGTTCCCTTTGCATCTTAAATCGAAATTGTAAGGAGTTTCAAAATAAGTGGTATATTTTAAGCCCAAAGGGTGCTTAATTCGATTATTTGACTTCTTTCCTTTAATCCAAAGATCACATTTCCATGCCCCTACCAGATTACTATAGTTACACTGAACGGTTACTATCTGGTTGGTTATACCACTTATGGCACAAGCCAAAGGGTTAGATTCCCTTAGTATCTCAGCTCCCGGGAGATCAGTACTAGACTAGAAGCTATCAAATCATTTTTTATGTCCGGTTTCATTGACCCATGCCCAACGTAGCCTGCGAGGGGTGAGTTTTTCATCAGTGGTGTTGCTCAATGTACACCATAACATGTTGCCCTCGACGGGAAAAGAGTGATTATAAGTTGAACAATTAATGGGTTGACACCCTGGGACTATACAATGATTTCCATACATGAACGTCCAATTACACACACTATGTCCCACAAAAACTCCATTGCTGTCGTTCCGATTAAGGCAATATTCCCCCTTTTCTGGAACTTGGATTTTCCATGGTCTTATCTCCTCATTCCAATATAACGAATTGTTACCAATGGTTATGTCACTTAGGTTACTCACGAGCCACTTCAGGGATATTGGTTTTGATGTCCATGGCAAATCCTCAAATCCTAAAGGGCCCCCACATACCCAACAATTAGTCAGGTTAAAAGCATTGGCCACTCGCTGGCCTAGAGCCATAAATTCATTTTGCCACCCCAAGCCAAAGAGGGGGGCACAAGAGTTTCCCCAAATATTAAAGGCAGCGACAATGGTCATCCAGAACAACGTCTGCGGTAGTATGCCAAACATCCTATAAATATTAACAAAGCAATCACTGACAAAACCACACAGACAATCAACAGTTTCATGTATTCCTTCAGGCAGGCTCCAGAGTCTTCACGTGGAAAAGAAAAGAAAAACAGACTTGGTTTGTTCTAAGGAACCAGAAACAAATTGTTATTAGAAGGATGGAATAATCCACCTGGTATTGATTTTATGTTCTTTTCCATGAACATCTTTTGCTTTCCAAGCATATTTATTCATCGGGGTTTCCAGTACCAGAGGTACGGCTCCCACTGTGGGGAGTTCAACTAAGACTGGTTGTGATGGATTTCTGGGATGATCCGGGCCATCTGGGGCTGGCATAATGGTTGAGGCCTTTGGGCAAAATGCTGTAATTTTCAGGCACCCATTTACTCCCCAACAACTGTTAACACTAGTCACCACATTCCATAGCCATTCGGCCCATCCGGGCTTATGCGGTTTGAGGAAGCGTTTCAGTAGGCCATTCGTTCTTTCCACAATTCCGTTTGCCTGCGGATAATACGGAGTATGGCGTACCCACGAGATTCCTTCCTGGGTCACCCAATCTTGGACTATTTTAGCAGTAAAGTGGGAACCATTATCCAACTGAATTGACTGTGGTTTGGGGAAGGTGCCAAACCACTCTTTCAAAGCTTTCACTGTGTTTTCCCCAGTAGCTCTGGCAAAGGCTTTGGCCTGGACTAACCCTGGCACTATCTCTACTCCAACTAACACATAATGCTTTCCTTCCGATTTTCGGAAGGGGCCAATGTAGTCCACTTGCCAAGCCTCCCACAGCCCTTTCCCCTCCCTTAGGTGTAGGGTGTCACCTTCCAGGGAGTGTCTTTCCAAGCGGGTACGACATTGTTCACAGGCAGACACACAAGTTTTACATTCTTCCCTAGTAACTGGCCAACCTCGAGCTTGGGCCTCACAATAGAGATCTTTGATCCCCGAATATTTCCTCTTTACATGCAGCCATTCTAACAATCGCTCCCAGTCTTCTGCTATTGGGGTGTTCTGGAGGGGAGCTAATCAGGCTAATTCTTCAGCTTTACCATTCCACTGGCTAACAGGGGTGCTATCCTGTTGATGGGAAGCCACCCAGGCTACTGCAAATTTTCCTTGTCTAGCAATGGTGAGAATATCTTGCCACTTTTCTTTCTGCCATACAGGTATCCTATTGACCTCCCACTCATTCTGTTCCTAGAATGGAAGCCATTCAGTACAGCCTTTAAATATGGCATAGGAGTCAGTATAGATATAGACAGGAGAGGTAGTTTGGGCTTCATACTGGAAAACACTCCATACTGCAACTAATTCCCCTCCTTCAGCACTACCCTCCCCTTCGGTGATTATTTGTTCCTCTGCGTCTATGCAGAGTGCTACAGCTCAATATTTCCAAGTTTTTCCTTCTCGTTTAGAGGAAGCATCGGTAAACCAAACATTCTGCAATTGCTCAGAAAACGGAGGGGCCACTTGTATTACAGGAGGGAGTTCAGGCGTTTCTCTGTCTGGGCTCATTTCCTCTTGAATGGTTAACATCTTTGCTGCCCCCTCAGACAGAGTAAAAATGTCACAATAATGCTCTATCTGGGAATACCATTTCCGCACAGAGGCTCTCTGAGCCACCCCGTCAGGGGGCGGAGTTCCTGCTAAAACTGTTTTGTTTACCTTAAACGGGCCTCTAAGCACTATTGGCTGTTGTCGAATAGTCCGTTCAGCCTCTCTCAAGGCTAAACTGACTACAAACAAACCTTTCTCCCAAGCAGTATATCTTTTTTCCGCATCCTTAAAACTGCGAGAATAGAACCCAATAGGTCGAGTGGGTCCTTCGGGGCCCTTTTGCCATAAGTGTATTGATAGCCCGCTCTTGGCAAATCCCCATTCAATATGGACAGGGTCTGTGGGGTGAATGGGACCGAGGGCTTGATGGGCAGTTGCTTCAAAAATTACCAATTGCAATGCCTCTTTGTGGGGCTTAGTCCATTCCCACTGAGCCCCTTTTCGCAACAAGTCATACAGGGGACTTGCAATAATTGAAAAATCAGGGATATGTTTCCTCCAAAACACGAGTAATCCTAGTACATGCTGCAAATCCTTTTTTGACTCTGGCATTTTAATCTGATCCAATGAGGAAAGGGTGTCGGGGGGGATACATGTCATTCCTCCCTTCCACCAAATTCCTAAAAACTTTACTTTGCTTGAGGATGTTTGTATCTTCTCTGGTGGAACTTTCAGCCCCAAGGTTTCTAAGTGGGAAATTATATTATCCTGAGTTTTCTGAACCTTTTCTGTCTCATCCCCACCCATGAGAATGTCGTCAATGTACTGATAAACACTGACCCCCTCCTCTGTCTGAATTACTTCTAGCTCCTGCGCTAACTCATGATGAGCTAGAGTGGGGGAATTCTTGTACCTTTGTGGGAGTTGGGTAAAAGTAAATTGCTGACCCTCCCAAGTAAATGCAAAGCGGTCTTGATCCTCATGATTGCAGGGGGACCATAAAAACCATATCTTTAACGTCCACTGTTCCAATAATCGGGTGGGCTCGTTCCTGGATTGTAGCTATAAGCTCAGCAATATTCGGTACCGCAGCTGTCAATGGACCTGTATTTGCATTAAGTCTGCGATAATCTACAGTCAATCTCCGCTTGCCATTAGGTTTTCATACTGGCCACACCGGGGAGTTAAAAGGAGAATGGGTTGGAATCACGATACCTTGTCCCTTTAAGTCCTCTAATACAGGCGCTATTCCCTCTCTGGCCCCCAAGGGTATCAGGTAAGGCTTAACATTTGTAAGCTTTGAAGGGGGAAGCAGTGGCGCAGCTTGTAACAGCCGAATATCTATTGTGAGAGAGCCAAATGACCACCGTCTCCCTTTATTATCAATCCAGGTCTTTCCCTTTAAAACATCGAGTCCTAAGAGGTTAAGTGGAAACTCCCCCCACAACCATTGTCACTGTAGTGGCACTATCTTCTCCTGGCAAACGCAGGCTGACCATTGCTAATGCCTGTGGCTGAACAATGCCGAATGCATCTGCCACAAAAAGCCGCTGTTTGGAGGGTGTAATTCCACAGTTAGCGGCGTCTTTGGTTTTAATAGCTGAAATTTGAGCTCCAGTATCTACCAAAAAGGTGACCGGGACTTGTCTTGGCCCTACAATGCCTGTAATTAGTAAATCACCCCGGCCATTTTCAGTGTGCTGTCTGATACGTATCCAACCTTCGCCCCCCCCACTCACCACCGAAGGGCGAAGGATCTAGTTTCCCGCTGGCTTTTGAGGGGCATTTGGTTCTGATAAATCAATCAGGGAGGGTGCGCTGGGAGTAGTATTCTCAAAATCCACTTTTGTATTTGCTGATTTATCAGGCCACCCTGTTACCAATTTTTCTAATTTGTCTGTTGGCAGCCTATCCATTAAGTCACACGGAATCCCCTTCTGGCGTCCCTCTGCCCACAGTGTGTTACATTTGTTTGGGATGTCTCTCCCCCCCCCGGCGGTTTAGCGAGGGATGTTCTCTTATCACTCCCAGGGCGCGGAACTATATTTACTTCCACCCGCCTCAAGCCCCTGGAGTCCGTTTTGGTGGCTAGAGGGTTAACGGGACCATACTTGCACCCGTAATTAATCAATTCCTGGGCCACTTCTCCCCAAGTCCACATTTTCCTATCCGGGGGTCGGCGGTGCTGATCAGGCATGACTCCTCCTAAAGCAGCCACGACTTTCTCACCCTGGGGCATCGCCTGTATCTTTCCTTGTAATTGTATACCAATTGGCTTCAGAGAATCAGGGAGTCCCCATATAAGGGGAGTCATTGGCTCAGGATCCACCAACATCATCATCCGGGACTCCTGCGTAGGCTCCAATTTTCGATCATACATCATCTGCAGGCAAGCTGCCTTCTGCACACTCTCCACTAATTGATCAACAGTCCCCGTAATCACGAGGGGATCCCCCCTCTCCAAGGGGTTCAAACCCCCCGCCCAATAGGCTGCCCGTTGGGTTAAAGACCAGGGGGCATGGTAATCCCCAGTAGTTCAAAAAACTTCCGGTCCCCAACACCCTTCCGCCTCCTTTTCACTTAACAGAATCTGCTGTCCCCCCCCAACAACAATACTCTCCACACATACTCCGTTTCTGACTCCTTAGGGGTTCGGCCAAATTCCTTTTTTAGTTTTGCCAACTTGGTGGCAGTATAGGGGACCTCTTTAGTTGTAACTTGGGGGAACTGGTCCTGGTCATCATCGTAAATATATTCAGTTTTGACTAAGGGTTGCAATGAAGGCAGCTCCAACTTCTCCACTCTCTCTTTCGCTGCCTGCAGGTTGTTAAAGGGGTAGCCAATTTCTGATCTCGGAGGAATTTCCTCACGGACAGTATCCGCAAGGAGCTGCTCCTTAAGAGCAATTTGCAAATGTTTCACTTGGTTCTTTTCTGATTCAAGTTGTGCTTTTAATCTCGCCACTTGTCCCAGAAGGGACCAAACATGGTTTTGGAGGGATTCAATAATTTGAGATTCTGCAGTGAGGTGGCAATCCCTATCCTCCACTGCTGCAGCCAGACTGGCACGGAGAACGGCACAGACGATTGCTTTTCCTTTTCCTGACCGCACTCTAGCATCTTCCTGTAAAGCGACCATCCAATCAACAACACTCTGCAGATTATACCAATTTCCCTGAGCGCAGTCTACCCCGGGCACAGAGGGTCGTGCTTTATGTTTTTCTAAAAAATCAAACAAAACTTCTTTCCCCAAAGGGGCAATTTTACTATCACTCATCTTGTATGAAGCGGGGAAGCGGTCGTCTCAGGAAGGCAGCATGTAAAGTTTCAAACACAGCAACACAAGCCCGCACCCCTTACGTTCCTGAGAGGTCTCACGTATTTGGGAAACAGTACGGCACTCTCGTCTCAAGGGATCCTGTCCGTGACGCCAATTTAAATGTCCCGATCCAATGTCAGGGAAGGTTTCGATATGATCCCAAGAGCGAGATTAAGACACAAACGAGGTCAAATGCCATATACCCAAAACAGCTTTTATTATCAAAAGTATCAAAAGTAGAAAATAGTAGCGATAGGATAGAATGGAAGAAAAGGCAGAAATCAAGCAAGCAGTCGGAATAGAGTTGCAAGGATAGTCACCACCATGGATCCAGCGGCGTCCCGTTGGTCCTCAGTCTTCAATTCTTCGATGGTGGGTGCACACCACGGCTTGTCTCCACGGTTTTTTATAGGGCATAGTTCGATGACGCATGCACATACGTACTGTTCATGCACTGTTCACGCACTGCAGGTTTCGTCTATCACACGACCTTCGCGTGATCAACACCAGAAACCAGCACATTATCTCAAAGACTACAGCTTCCATGACAATGGTAGTCTCCACATTCCTGCATGCTTCGTTGGCTCCAGCCTGTCTCCTCCCCTGGATGCCTCAGTGGCCTGGCCATCGTCCTTATCGGACAGGGGAGTGTCCTGCTTAAACAAGCCTTCCCGGAGACAAATGTCTTGAGATAAATAGTTCACAGTTCAGTCTCTCACAGCAAACAATCTTTGAGACAAATGGCTCGAGATAACAATTTAGTCTCTCACAGACACAAATGAGGTCAAATGTTGATATTCAAAGGTTAATTCATTTTATTGCTTACAAAAAGAGAGAACAGGGAAATGATAGAAAAGGGGGAAAAGAAGCAGAGATTTCCTTAAGAAAAACAAGTGATAGTCACCACCACGGATCTAGCGGTGTCCCGTTGATCCTCCTCTTCTACGGTGGGAGGAGCTCTGCCTGTGCTTGCCTAGTACCTGTTTTATGCAGTCCCGCCAGTGGGCTATAAGGTTGCTTTTCAGCAGTTTTGCTCAAACTGGGTGGCCATTGTAACGGCACATCCGCCTTGTAGGCTTCACATACAGACACCTCGTTTAGGGGGTCGTTAGGCGCCAGATCCCCCTCTAAGTGCCATGACCGCCAATTGACCTCCGATTGTGCAGGTGTAAGACGTTATAGGCTGTTCACAAATCACTGCCGTTATCATTGTGACTGTTCAAGCATAAGCCTGGTTTTGCCGCTTATCTTCCCACCCCAAGGCCAGCCAGAGCATGTAGGCAGAGCCAACATTAATCAGGCAATGGTGAGACAAAGTTCTTATCTCAGTCCTTTACACCACCTAGTGGCTCAACGTTGCCTCGGGGGATATCAATGTAGTCTTCCACGGTGGTGATTTGAATATAGTGAACAGAGGAGGAAAGCAAGTTCATCAAGTGGTTTATCATACATTTCATTAGGCCAATGCCTATCATTAAAAGTACAAAGCCAGTTAATATAGCCATTCCAATTTGGGCTAACCATTTTCCCCATCCAGTAAGTCCCAGTGACCTCAGGACAGTAGCAAAGTAGCGGCTACCTGCTTGGTTGTTTGAGACAAAATGGTTGCCAGTCTCTCACAGTCTCTTGGTCCCTCACAGCTTCTTTGAGAGCAGCTGGAAAAAGCAAATGCTGCTTACAAAGATTATGCAGATAGACATCAGCAACTAGCACCAGACTTTGCGATTGGGGACTATGTTTGGTTGACTAGTGAACATGTTTGATCAGTGCATCCTTGTTCTAAGTTGGACCATTACTTGGACCCATATAAAATCATGGTCCAGGTTTGTCTGGTCGCATTTCATCTGCAGCTTCTGTGTGCTGTCAAGGTTCACCCTGTTGTTCATATGTCTGTTAAAAACCTGTTCATCCAGATCCCTTCCAGCAGCAACCTTAACCTCCACCTCCAGTTATGGTCCAGGGCCTGAGGGAATATCGCATCTGGGCTACTTTAGATTCCAGGATATTCCAGGGTACCCTGCAGTATTTGATTGATAGCCTGTGTCAGAGGTGCATGCCCCAGCTAAGGTTTGGGCTTTTCATGACTGTCATCCTGTTACTGAAATCTGGAATAAAACTCCTTAACACTAATGTGATATTAAGAAGCAGGCACTTCGTTTATTGCAGCGCTGGATGCACGGGGGATAGTTCCACCTAGCGTGCATGCCACAGCTTCAGCACAAACAGGTTATATGGAGTAATAATTACATATTAATCAGATTAATATATATATGCATAAAAATTATTAGTAGTGATTATCATAGTACTGCCTATATCCGATCATGCACAATGACGAATTCATTTGAGTCGAAGGGCTGCTTTTATGACCACAGACCCATTTGAGATACTGTTGGCTGTCCTTTAAGTCCTTGTTCTTGTCCTTGTTCTTTGATCTTGAAGCTTAATGCAATTTCAGTCACATGTGATCAATTTCAACATTGTTCTCATCTAGCGTACAGGAACATCTAGTCATAAGAGCAAAGAACTGCAAAACTTATGAGTAAATACTAGTTAATCACTTAACTACACTCTTGTAATTACCTCTATTAGCTAGTCCCCTGGCTACACTTTTGTCTATTGTTTCAATCATAATGTTAGTTCTTAAACACAAAATTCGATAGAAAATATATAAAGTTTCTATGGTTATACCTATCATGATTTGTTGTACCTAACACAATTCCCTACAGTTACAATTTTAACTTGCAAGTACAAAACTGATTTTTGCATTGTAACAATCCTGCTAAGCCAGGTCCACTGGAGGATGTGGGGGCACACCCTGGGTGGGGGAGATAATAGAGTCATAGAATCATAGAATGGTTTGGGTTGGAAGGGACCTTTAAAGGTCATCTAGTCCAACCCCCCTGCAACAAGCAGGGACATCTTCAACTAGATCAGGTTGCTCAGAGCCCCGTCCAACCTGACCTTGAATGTTTCCAGGGATGGGGCATCTACAGACTCTCTGGGCAATCTGTTCCAGTGTTTCACCACCCTCATCATAAAAAATTTCTTCCTTGTATCTAGTCTGAATCTACCTTCATTTAGTTTAAAACCATTACCCCTTGTCCTGTCGCTACAGGCCCTACTAAAAAGTCTCTCTCCATCTTTCTTAGTCCCCTTTATATAATGAATGGCCGCAATAAGGTCTCCCTGGAGCCTTCTCTTCTCCAGGCTGAACAACCCCAACTCTCTCAGCCTTTCCTCATAGGAGAGGTGTTCCAGCCCTCTGATCATTTTTGTGGCCCTCCTCTGGACCCACTCCAACAGGTCCATGTGTTTCTTAAGATGGTGTCAGGGTTATGCAGCTATCCATTCAAAGGAGATGATGTTTTGTAAATATTATGTCTAGGGTGTTTAATCAGGAGAGATAATAAAACTGGCTAGCAGGGAGAGCTCAGCCTCTTTGAGCTTTTGCCTGCTAGAGCCTTTGAATCTTATGTCTTTGCCTTTTGTTTTGGGCCTGCACTGACATTTAGTTTCCATTACTTAAAAAATGTTGTCCACTTGGAAAGGAACTGAGTTAAGCCCCAAATATTCTGTGGAAGTAATGATGGGAAATAATTTTATTTACAAAGTCATACTGCATGATGGCAAGTCATACCGTGCCCATCCTTCACTCCCAGAAGGACTGGCTCCCTATTATATGCTCTCACTTCTCCACCTTCCAAACTCATCCTCCTATACTGATATCTTTAATATTTGTCTCATTTACAGCTGTTCATTTTTACAGGCTACTCAAACATGCAATTCCTTCCTAACAAAAACACCATAAGTAAAAAAGCTGCAGAAGCATAAATGACGCGTTGTTCGCTCCATCTCTGTATTTGACAAAATAAGATGGAAAGAACACACAAGACACAAGCAACATAGCTAGCTGGCAATAAAAAAGAACAATTGGGAGAAACGTCATTTAAGCATAGAATCATAGAATGGTTTGGGTTGGAAGGGACCTTAAAGATCATCTAGTTCCAACCCCCCCCTGCCATGGGCAGGGACACCTTCCACTAGACCAGGTTGCTCAAAGCCCCATCCAACCTGGCCTTGAACACTTCCAGGGAGGGGGCATCCACAACCTCTCTGGGCAACCTGCTCCAGTGCCTCACCATCCTCACAGTGAAGAACTTCTTCCTTACATCTAATCTAAATCTACCCTCTTTCAGTTTAAAGCCATTACCCCTTGTCCTATCACTACACTCTCTGATAAAGAGTCCCTCTCCAGCTTTCTCGTGTCACAACCCGGGCTGGACAGACCAGGGAGTCGTGTTGAATTTGGAATTCCCGCGGGCTAAATTAAGGTGAAACGACACCAAACGATCAGTTAAACATTTTATTCATGACAGAAGCGAACTGAACTGGGGAGGCATAAAAGTAGGTGGTGGGGTTTCTCACAACAGGAATTGGCATGGAACTACCTCAGGGAACTGTGTAACCCGTGGTGTCTGGCCACTTCCTGGGAAGCAGGGCTTCAGTACCTGTAGTGGTTGCTCCGGAAGACAAAAATGCCCCCCTTCCATCTCCCTTTACTTAGCTTTTATTGCTGAGCTGACGTCATATGGTATGGAATATCTGTTTGGTTAGTTTAGGTCAGCTGTCCTGGCTATGTCCCCTCCCAAGATCTTGCCCAGCCCCAGCCTGCCGTTGAGGGGGGGGCAAAAATGTTGGAGAGACAACCTTGATGCTGTGCCAGCACTGCTCAGCAGTAGCCAAAACACTGGTGTGTTATCAACACCTTTCTAGCTACTGATGCAGAGCACAGCGCTACGAGGGCTGCTATGGGGAGAATTAACTCCATCTCAGCCAGACCCAATACAATCTCCACCCCTTATTCCATACCATTTGCGTCATGCTCAGGTCCCACATAATTTAATACAGATATCTTCTAACCACGCCATTGTATTTAATTCTCATTACTGAAATCCCTTCTTACCAACACTTACAACTGAAACTACATTCTTAAACCAATTTTATACCCAACATACAGATTTATACATTCTTATTAATTACTATCCCCTGTCCTTTAACAGATAGATATTCCTTGGGCTTCTTCCACTCCTCCAGATGTTCGCACACAGGTTATGACTTGGGCCCCATCCGTCAAGATGAGTGGTCAGGACAGGAGAAGCAGTATGTTCGATCGTTGGGCACCAACACCGGCTTGGTTTGGGTCACCATTTCACTTGTCTGGTTCCTTGTGAAGTTCACTCCTCTGCGGTTCAGGTCATTCCTGCTACCTTACTTCCTACGACATACAACTCACATCACAGATTATTTTTCCCCCAAGGTTAAATGTCCTTGAGGCACACGCTGGGTCTCCCCATCCTTCCGCATTACCCACCAAGTACACCCAGGTCCTTGAGCAAAGACAATCCCGCGAATGGGTTTGCCTTTTCCCATGGGAGGAGAAATCCACACTGCCTTCCCCAGCCACTTCCCCCTGTGCACTACGGGGACCTTATCTCCTCCCACAGTATGTAGGGGTTTTGTTTGGGCAGGACCAGGACGGTTAGCAGATCCTCTGGTGTTAACTAGCCAAGTGGCTTCTGCTAAATTTGTATCCCGATGCTTCCGTGCCCCATTGCCTAGCGCTCTCAACATAGTCTTTAACAGTCCATTATATCTCTCAATTTTTCCAGATGCTTGCAGGTGATAGGGGATGTGGTACACCCACTCAATGCCGTGTTTCTTTGCCCAGGAGCTTATGAGGTTATTTCGGAAATGAGTCCCACTGTCTGATTCAATTCTTTCTGGGGTACCGTGTCACCATAAAATTTGCTTTTTGAGGCCTAAGGTGGTGTTTCGGGCAGTGGCATGGTTTACAGGATATGTTTCTAGCCAACCAGTAGTTGCTTACACCATCGTGAGTATGTAGCGCTTGCCTTGGCGTGTTCGTGGCAGTGGTCCGATGTAGTCAATTTGCCAGGCCTTGCCATATCGAAAACCCAGCCACCGCCCTCTGTTCCAGGGAGACTTTACTCTGGTGGCTCGTTTGACTGCAGCACGTTTCACATTCATGAGTGACCTGTGTGATGGCCTCCATGGTCAGGTCCGCCCCTCGATCACGAGCCCATCTATATGTTGCATCTCTCCCTAGATGTCCCGATGTCTCATGGGCCCATCGAGCTACAAATAGCTCACCCTTACACTCACAGTCCAGGTCCACCTGAGCTACTTCTATTTTGGCAGCCTTGTCTATCTGTTCATTATTTTGATGTTCTTCAGTGGCACGGCTTTTGGGCATGTGAGCATCTACATGACGTACCTTTAGAGTCATGTGTTCTACACGGGCAGCAATGTCCTGCCACGATGCTGCTGCCCAGATGGGTTTACCCCTGCGTTGCCAATTGGTCTTCTTCCACTGCTGTAGCCACCCCCCCACAGGGCATTAGCCACCATCCAGGAGTCAGTATAGAGATAGAGTACCGGCCACTTTTCTCGTTCAGCAATATCTAGGGCTAGTTGGATGGCTTTCACTTCTGCAAACTGACTTGACTCGCCTCCTCCTTCAGTGGCCTCAACGACTTGTCGTGTGGGACTCCACACAGCAGCTTTCCACTTCCGATGGTTCCCTACCACACGACAGGATCCATCAGTAAACAAAGCATAACGCCTTTCGTCTTCTGATAACTCATTATATGGTGGTGCCTCTTGGGCACGAGCCACCTCCTCAGGCGATGCTCCAAAATCTCTGCCTTCTGGCCAGTCCATGATCTCTTCCAGAATTCCCGGGCGGTTGGATTTCCCCAGTCAAGCTCATTGCGTGATCAATGCTATCCACTTACTCCATGTAGCGCTGGTTGCATGATGTGTAGAGGGGATGTTTCCTTTGAACATCCAGTGTAGCACGGGCAATCGTGGTGCCAAGAGGAGATATGCTTCTGTACCGACAACTTCTGAAGCGGCTCGAACCCCCTCATATGCTGCTAGCATCTCTTTTTCAGTCGGGGTGTAGTGGGCTTCTGATCCTTGGTACCCCCGGCTCCAAAACCCTAACGGTCGACCTCGGGTTTCTCCTGGTGTTTTCTGCCAGAGGCTCCAGGTGAGACCATGCTCCCCAGCTGCAGTGTAGAGTACATTTTGTACATCTGGTCCTGTCCAGACAGGCCCAAGAGCTACTGCACGAGCTATTTCCTGTCTGATATGCTCAAAGGCTTGTTGTTGCTCAGGGCCCCATTCAAAATAGTTCTTTTTCCGCGTTACTCGATAGAGAGGGCTCACAAGCTGACTATAACCTGGAATATGCATTCTCCAGAACCCCACAAGGCCTACGAAAGCTTGTGTTTCCTTCTTGTTAGCTGGTGGAGACATGGTTGCTATCTTGTTAACCACATCCATAGGCACATGATGGCGTCCATCCGTCCATCCTGCCATTTTATTCCCAAGAACTGAATCTCCTGTGCAGGTCCCTTGACCTTGCTTTTCTTTATGGTGAAACCAGCTTTCAGAAGAATCTGAATTACTCTTTTTCCCTTCTCAAACACTTCTTCTGCCTCGTTGCCCCACACGATGATGTCATCTATGTATTGTAAATGTTCAGGGGCATCGCCTTGTTCCAGTGCAGTTTGGATTAGTCAATAATCCAAATAACCCAAATACACGTGGCAA
>JAZGTQ010000177.1:0-180122 GCA_037953605.1 Necrosyrtes monachus | reverse complement strand
AGTCACGCGACGGGAAAAGAGCTAAAAGAGACAGGTAATGCAGAAGAGGGAAACAAGGGAAAAGAGAGAGTCGAGGGGAAAGAAGGGGAAGAGAAAGTTCATGGAAAAGAGGGAAGCCAGGGAAAAGAGAGAGTCGAGGGAAAAGAAGGTGAAGAAAGAGTTCATTCAGAAGAGGTAAACCAGGGATAATAGAGAGTCGATGGAAAAGAAGGGGAAGAGAGAATTCATGGAAAAGATGGAAGCCAGGGAAAAGAGAGAGTCGGGGGAAAAGAATAGAAAGAGAGAGTTCATGGAAAAGAGGGAGGCCAGGGAAAAGAGTCACGCGAGGGGAAAAGAGCTAAAAGAGAGAGTTCATGGAAAGGGGGAAACCAGGGAAAAGAGAGAGTCGAGGGGAAAGAAGGGGAAGAGAGAGTTAATGCAGAAGAGGGAAACCAGGGAAAAGAGAGAGTCGATGGAAAAGAAGGGGAAGAGAGAATTCATGGAAAAGATGGAAGCCAGGGAAAAGAGAGAGTCGGGGGGAAAGAATAGAAAGAGAGAGTTCATGGAAAAGAGGGACGCCAGGGAAAAGAGTCAGGGGAGGGGAAAAGAGCTAAAAGAGAGAGTTAATGCAGAAGAGGGAAACCAGGGGAAAGAGAGTGTGGAGGGAAAAGAAGGGGAAGAGAGAGTTCTTGCAAAACGAGGGACGCCAGGGAAAAGAGTCAGGGGAGGGGAAAAGAGCTAAAAGAGAGAGTTAATGCAGAAGAGGGAAACCAGGGAAAAGAGAGAGTCGAGGGAAAAGAAGGGAACGGGAGAAATCATGGAAAAGAGGGAAACCAGGGGAAAGAGAGAGTGGAGGGAAAAGAAGGGGAAGAGAGAGTTCTTGCAAAACGAGGGACGCCAGGGAACAGAGTCCGGGGAGGGGAAAAGAGCTAAAAGAGAGAGTTAATGCAGAAGAGGGAAACCAGGGAAAAGAGAGAGTCGAGGGAAAAGAAGGGAAAGACAGAGGTAATGCAGAAGAGGTAAACCAGGGATAATAGAGAGTCGATGGAAAAGAAGGGGAAGAGAGAATTCATGGAAAAGATGGAAGCCAGGGAAAAGAGAGAGTCGGGGGAAAAGAATAGAAAGAGAGAGTTCATCGAAAAGAGGGAGGCCAGGGAAAAGAGTCAGGGGAGGGGAAAAGAGCTAAAAGAGAGAGGTAATGCAGAAGAGGGAAACCAGGGAAAAGAGAGAGTCGATGGAAAAGAAGGGAAACAGAGATCATGGAAAAGAGGGGCGCCAGGGAAAAGAGTCAGGGGAGGGGAAAAGAGCTAAAAGAGAGAGTTAATGCAGAAGAGGGAAACCAGGGAAAAGAGAGAGTCGAGGGAAAAGAAGAGAAAGAGAGAAATCATGGAAAAGAGGGAAGCCAGGGAAAAGAGAGAGTCGGGGGGGGGAAGAAAAGAAAGAGAGAGTTCATGGAAAAGAGGGACACCAGCGAAAAGAGTCAGGGGAGGGGGAAGGAGCTAAAAGAGAGAGTTAATGCAGAAGAGGGAAACCAGGGAAAAGAAAGAGTCGATGGAAAAGGTGAAGAAAGAGTTCATGCAGAAGACAGAAACCAGGAAAAAGAGAGTCGAGGGAAAAGAACAGAAAGAGAGAGTTAATGCAGAAGAGGGAAACCCGGGAAAAGAGAGAGTTGACGGAAAAGAAGGGGAAGAGAGAGTTCTCGGAAAAGACGGAAGCCGGGGAAAACAGAGAGTCGGGGGGAAAGAACAGTAAGAGACAGTTCATGGAAAAGAGGGACGCCTGGGAAAAGAGTCACGCGACGGGAAAAGAGCTAAAAGAGAGAGTTAATGCAGAAGAGGGAAACCAGGAAAAAGAGAGAGTCGAGGGAAAAAATAGAAAGAGAGAGTTAATGCAGCAGAGGGAATCCCGGGAAAAGAGAGAGTTGATGGAAAAGAAGGGGAAGAGAGAGTTCTTGGAAAAGACGGAAGCCAGGGAAAACAGAGAGTCGGGGGAAAAGAACAGTAAGAGACAGTTCATGGAAAAGAGGGAGGCCAGGGAAAAGAGTCAGGGAAGAAGAAAAGAGCTAAAAGAGAGAGGTAATGCAGAAGAAGGAAACCAGGGAAAGAGAGAGACGATGGAAAAAGAAGGGGAAGAGAGAGTTAATGCAGAAGAGGGAAACCAGGGAACAGAGAGAGTCGAGGGCAAAGAAGGGGAAGAGAAAGTTCATGGAAAAGAGGGAAGCCAGGGAAAGGAGAGAGTCGGGGGAAAAGAATAGAAAGAGAGAGTTCTTGGAAAAGAGGGACGCCAGGGAAAAGAGTCAGGGGAGGGGAAAAGAGCTAAAAGAGAGAGTTAATGCAGAAGAGGGAAACCAGGGAAAAGAGAGAGTCGAGGGAAAAGAAGGTGAAGAAAGAGTTCATTCAGAAGAGGTAAACCAGGGATAATAGAGAGTCGATGGAAAAGAAGGGGAAGGGAGAATTCATGGAAAATATGGAAGCCAGGGAAAAGAGAGAGTCGGGGGAAAAGAATAGAAAGAGAGAGTTCATGGAAAGGGGGAAACCAGGGAAAAGAGAGAGTCGAGGGGAAAGAAGGGGAAGAGAGAGTTAATGCAGAAGAGGGAAACCAGGAAAAACAGAGAGTTGAGGGAAAAAGAAGGGAAAGAGAGAGTTAATGCAGAAGAGGTAAACCAGGGAAAATAGAGAGTCGATGGAAAAGAAGGGGAAGAAAGAGTTCATGCAGAAGAGGGAAACCAGGGAAAAGAGAGAGTCGAGGGAAGAGCATGGAAAGAGAGAGTTAATGCAGAAGAGGGAAACCCGGGAAAAGAGAGAGTCAATGGAAAAGAAGGGAAAGAGAGAGGTAATGCAGAAGAAGGAAACCAAAGAAAGAGAGAGTCGATGGAAAAAGAAGGGAACGGGAGAAATCATGGAAAAGAGGGAAACCAGGGGAAAGAGAGAGTCGATGGAAAAAGAAGGGAAAGAGAGAGTTAATGCAGAAGAGGGAAACCAGGGAAAAGAGAAAGTCGATGGAAAAGAAGGGAAAGGGAGAGTTAATGCAGAAGAGGGAAACCAGGGAAAAGAGAGAGTCGATGGAAAAGAAGGGGAAGAGAGAATTCATGGAAAAGAGGGAAGCCAGGGAAAAGAGAGAGTCGGGGGGAAAGAATAGAAAGAGAGAGTTCATGGAAAAGAGGGAGGCCAGGGAAAAGAGTCAGGGGAGGGGAAAAGAGCTAAAAGAGAGAGTTAATGCAGAAGAGGGAAACCAGGGAAAAGAGAGAGTCGATGGAAAAGAACGTGAAGAAAGAGTTCATGCAGAAGACAGAAACCAGGAAAAAGAGAGTCGAGGGAAAAGAACAGAAAGAGAGAGTTAATGCAGAAGAGGGAAACCCGGGAAAAGAGAGAGTTGACGGAAAAGAAGGGGAAGAGAGAGTTCTCGGAAAAGACGGAAGCCGGGGAAAACAGAGAGTCGGGGGGAAAGAACAGTAAGAGACAGTTCATGGAAAAGAGGGACGCCAGGGAAAAAAGTCACGCGACGGGAAAAGAGCTAAAAGAGAGAGTTAATGCAGAAGAGGTAAACCAGGGGAAAGAGAGAGTGGAGGGAAAAGAGGGTAAAGACAGAGCTCATGGAAAAGAGTGACACCAGGGAAAAGAGTCACGCGACGGGAAAAGAGCTAAAAGAGACAGGTAATGCAGAACAGGGAAACAAGGGAAAAGAGAGAGTCGAGGGGAAAGAAGGGGAAGAGAGAGTTAATGCAGAAGAGGGAAACCAGGAAAAAGAGAGAGTTGAGGGAAAAAGAAGGGAAAGAGAGAGTTAATGCAGAAGAGGTAAACCAGGGAATATAGAGAGTCCATGGAAAAGCAGGGGAAGAAAGAGTTCATGCAGAAGAGGGAAACCAGGGAAAAGAGAGAGTCGAGGGAAAAGAAGGGAAAGAGAGAGGTAATGCAGAAGAAGGAAACCAAAGAAAGAGAGAGTAGATGGAAAAAGAAGGGAACGGGAGAAATCATCGAAAAGAGGGAAACCAGGGGAAAGAGAGAGTCGAGGGAAAACAAGGGGAAGAGAGAGTTCATGGAAAAAATGGAAGCCAGGGAAAAGAGAGAGTCGGTGGAAAAGAATAGAAAGAGAGAGTTCATGGAAAAGAGGGAGGCCAGGGAAAAGAGTCACGCGAGGGGAAAAGAGCTAAAAGAGAGAGTTAATGCAGAAGAGGGAAACCAGGGAAAAGAGAGAGTCGAGGGAAAAGAAGGGGAAGAGAGAGTTCTTGCAAAACGAGGGACGCCAGGGAAAAGAGTCAGGGGAGGGGAAAAGAGCTAAAAGAGAGAGTTAATGCAGAAGAGGGAAACCAGGAAAAAGAGAGAGTCGAGGGAAAAAATAGAAAGAGAGAGTTAATGCAGCAGAGGGAATCCCGGGAAAAGAGAGAGTTGATGGAAAAGAAGGGGAAGAGAGAGTTCTTGGAAAAGACGGAAGCCAGGGAAAACAGAGAGTCGGGGGAAAAGAATAGAAAGAGAGAGTTCTTGGAAAAGAGGGACGGCAGGGAACAGAGTCATGCGAGGGGAAAAGAGCTAAAAGAGAGAGTTAATGCAGAAGAGGGAAACCAGGGAAAAGAGAGAGTCGATGGAAAAGAAGGGAAACAGAGTTCATGGAAAAGAGGGACGCCAGGGAAAAGAGTCAGGGGAGGGGAAAAGAGCTAAAAGAGAGAGTTAATGCAGAAGAGGGAAACCAGGGAAAAGAGAGAGTCGAGGGAAAAGAATAGAAAGAGAGAAATCATGGAAAAGAGGGAAGCCAGCGAAAAGAGAGAGTCGGTGGAAAAATAAGGGAAATAGCAAGTTCATGGAAAAGAGGGACGCCAGGGAAAAAAGTCACGCGACGGGAAAAGAGCTAAAAGAGAGAGTTAATGCAGAAGAGGTAAACCAGGGGAAAGAGAGAGTGGAGGGAAAAGAGGGTAAAGACAGAGCTCATGGAAAAGAGTTACACCAGGGAAAAGAGTCACGCGACGGGAAAAGAGCTAAAAGAGACAGGTAATGCAGAAGAGGGAAACCAGGGAAAAGAGAGAGTCGAGGGAAAAGAAGGGGAAGAGAGAGTTCTTGCAAAACGAGGGACGCCAGGGAAAAGAGTCAGGGGAGGGGAAAAGAGCTAAAAGAGAGAGTTAATGCAGAAGAGGGAAACCAGGGAAAAGAGAGAGTCGAGGGAAAAGAATAGAAAGAGAGAGATCATGGAAAAGAGGGAAGCCAGCGAAAAGAGAGAGTCGATGGAAAAATAAGGGAAATAGCAAGTTCATGGAAAAGAGGGGCGCCAGGGAAAAGAGTCAGGGGAGGGGAAAAGAGCTAAAAGAGAGAGTTAATGCAGAAGAGGGAAACCAGGGAAAAGAGAGAGTCGAGGGCAAAGAAGGGGAAGAGAAAGTTCATGGAAAAGAGGGAAGCCAGGGAAAGGAGAGAGTCGGGGGAAAAGAATAGAAAGAGAGAGTTCTTGGAAAAGAGGGACGCCAGGGAAAAGAGTCAGGGGAGGGGAAAAGAGCTAAAAGAGAGAGTTAATGCAGAAGAGGGAAGCCAGGGAAAAGAGAGAGTCGAGGGAAAAGAAGGTGAAGAAAGAGTTCATTCAGAAGAGGTAAACCAGGGATAATAGAGAGTCGATGGAAAAGAAGGGGAAGGGAGAATTCATGGAAAAGATGGAAGCCAGGGAAAAGAGAGAGTCGGGGGAAAAGAATAGAAAGAGAGAGTTCATGGAAAGGGGGAAACCAGGGAAAAGAGAGAGTCGAGGGGAAAGAAGGGGAAGAGAGAGTTAATGCAGAAGAGGGAAACCAGGAAAAAGAGAGAGTTGAGGGAAAAAGAAGGGAAAGAGAGAGTTAATGCAGAAGAGGGAAACACGGGAAAAGAGAGAGTCAATGGAAAAGAAGGGAAAGAGAGAGGTAATGCAGAAGAAGGAAACCAAAGAAAGAGAGAGTCGATGGAAAAAGAAGGGAACGGGAGAAATCATGGAAAAGAGGGAAACCAGGGGAAAGAGAGAGTCGATGGAAAAAGAAGGGAAAGAGAGAGTTAATGCAGAAGAGGGAAACCAGGGAAAAGAGAAAGTCGATGGAAAAGAAGGGAAAGAGAGAGTTAATGCAGAAGAGGGAAACCAGGGAAAAGAGAGAGTCGATGGAAAAGAAGGGGAAGAGAGAATTCATGGAAAAGAGGGAAGCCAGGGAAAAGAGAGAGTCGGGGGAAAAGAATAGAAACAGAGAGTTCATGGAAAAGAGGGAGGCCAGGGAAAAGAGTCAGGGGAGGGGAAAAGAGCTAAAAGAGAGAGGTAATGCAGAAGAGGGAAACCAGGGAAAAGAGAGAGTCGATGGAAAAGAAGGGAAACAGAGATCATGGAAAAGAGGGGCGCCAGGGAAAAGAGTCAGGGGAGGGGAAAAGAGCTAAAAGAGAGAGTTAATGCAGAAGAGGGAAACCAGGGAAAAGAGAGAGTCGAGGGAAAAGAAGAGAAAGAGAGAAATCATGGAAAAGAGGGAAGCCAGGGAAAAGAGAGAGTCGGGGGGGTAAGAAAAGAAAGAGAGAGTTCATGGAAAAGAGGGACGCCAGCGAAAAGAGTCAGGGGAGGGGGAAGGAGCTAAAAGAGAGAGTTAATGCAGAAGAGGGAAACCAGGGAAAAGAAAGAGACGATGGAAAAAGAAGGGGAAGAGAGAGTTAATGCAGAAGAGGGAAACCAGGGAACAGAGAGAGTCGAGGGCAAAGAAGGGAAAGAGAAAGTTCATGGAAAAGAGGGAAGCCAGGGAAAGGAGAGAGTCGGGGGAAAAGAATAGAAAGAGAGAGTTCTTGGAAAAGAGGGACGCCAGGGAAAAGAGTCAGGGGAGGGGAAAAGAGCTAAAAGAGAGAGTTAATGCAGAAGAGGGAAACCAGGGAAAAGAGAGAGCCGAGGGAAAAGAAGGTGAAGAAAGAGTTCATTCAGAAGAGGTAAACCAGGGATAATAGAGAGTCGATGGAAAAGAAGGGGAAGAGAGAATTCATGGAAAATATGGAAGCCAGGGAAAAGAGAGAGTCGGGGGAAAAGAATAGAAAGAGAGAGTTCATGGAAAAGAGGGAGGCCAGGGAAAAGAGTCACGCGAGGGGAAAAGAGCTAAAAGAGAGAGTTCATGGAAAGGGGGAAACCAGGGAAAAGAGAGGGTCGAGGGGAAAGAAGGGGAAGAGAGAGTTAATGCAGAAGAGGGAAACCAGGAAAAAGAGAGAGTTGAGGGAAAAAGAAGGGAAAGAGAGAGTTAATGCAGAAGAGGTAAACCAGGGAAAATAGAGAGTCGATGGAAAAGAAGGGGAAGAGAGAATTCATGGAAAAGAGGGAAGCCAGGGAAAAGAGAGAGTCGGGGGAAAAGAATAGAAAGAGAGAGTTCATGGAAAAGAGGGAGGCCAGGGAAAAGAGTCAGGGGAGGGGGAAGGAGCTAAAAGAGAGAGTTAATGCAGAAGAGGGAAACCAGGGAAAAAAAAGAGTCGATGGAAAAGGTGAAGAAAGAGTTCATGCAGAAGACAGAAACCAGGAAAAAGAGAGTCGAGGGAAAAGAATAGAAAGAGAGAGTTAATGCAGAAGAGGGAAACCAGGGAAAATAGAGAGTTGACGGAAAAGAAGGGGAAGAGAGAGTTCTCGGAAAAGACGAAAGCCGGGGAAAACAGAGAGTCGGGGGGAAAGAACAGTAAGAGACAGTTCATGGAAAAGAGGGACGCCTGGGAAAAGAGTCAGGGGAGGGGAAAAGAGCTAAAAGAGAGAGTTAATGCAGAAGAGGGAAACCAGGGAAAAGAGAGAGTCGAGGGAAAAGAATAGAAAGAGAGAAATCATGGAAAAGAGGGAAGCCAGCGAAAAGAGAGAGTCGATGGAAAAATAAGGGAAATAGCAAGTTCATGGAAAAGAGGGACGCCAGGGAAAAAAGTCACGCGACGGGAAAAGAGCTAAAAGAGAGAGTTAATGCAGAAGAGGTAAACCAGGGGAAAGAGAGAGTGGAGGGAAAAGAGGGTAAAGACAGAGCTCATGGAAAAGAGTGACACCAGGGAAAAGAGTCACGCGACGGGAAAAGAGCTAAAAGAGACAGGTAATGCAGAACAGGGAAACAAGGGAAAAGAGAGAGTCGAGGGGAAAGAAGGGGAAGAGAGAGTTAATGCAGAAGAGGGAAACCAGGAAAAAGAGAGAGTTGAGGGAAAAAGAAGGGAAAGAGAGAGTTAATGCAGAAGAGGTAAACCAGGGAATATAGAGAGTCCATGGAAAAGCAGGGGAAGAAAGAGTTCATGCAGAAGAGGGAAACCAGGGAAAAGAGAGAGTCGAGGGAAAAGAAGGGAAAGAGAGAGGTAATGCAGAAGAAGGAAACCAAAGAAAGAGAGAGTAGATGGAAAAAGAAGGGAACGGGAGAAATCATCGAAAAGAGGGAAACCAGGGGAAAGAGAGAGTCGAGGGAAAACAAGGGGAAGAGAGAGTTCATGGAAAAAATGGAAGCCAGGGAAAAGAGAGAGTCGGTGGAAAAGAATAGAAAGAGAGAGTTCATGGAAAAGAGGGAGGCCAGGGAAAAGAGTCACGCGAGGGGAAAAGAGCTAAAAGAGAGAGTTAATGCAGAAGAGGGAAACCAGGGAAAAGAGAGAGTCGAGGGAAAAGAAGGGGAAGAGAGAGTTCTTGCAAAACGAGGGACGCCAGGGAAAAGAGTCAGGGGAGGGGAAAAGAGCTAAAAGAGAGAGTTAATGCAGAAGAGGGAAACCAGGAAAAAGAGAGAGTCGAGGGAAAAAATAGAAAGAGAGAGTTAATGCAGCAGAGGGAATCCCGGGAAAAGAGAGAGTTGATGGAAAAGAAGGGGAAGAGAGAGTTCTTGGAAAAGACGGAAGCCAGGGAAAACAGAGAGTCGGGGGAAAAGAATAGAAAGAGAGAGTTCTTGGAAAAGAGGGACGGCAGGGAACAGAGTCATGCGAGGGGAAAAGAGCTAAAAGAGAGAGTTAATGCAGAAGAGGGAAACCAGGGAAAAGAGAGAGTCGATGGAAAAGAAGGGAAACAGAGTTCATGGAAAAGAGGGACGCCAGGGAAAAGAGTCAGGGGAGGGGAAAAGAGCTAAAAGAGAGAGTTAATGCAGAAGAGGGAAACCAGGGAAAAGAGAGAGTCGAGGGAAAAGAATAGAAAGAGAGAAATCATGGAAAAGAGGGAAGCCAGCGAAAAGAGAGAGTCGGTGGAAAAATAAGGGAAATAGCAAGTTCATGGAAAAGAGGGACGCCAGGGAAAAAAGTCACGCGACGGGAAAAGAGCTAAAAGAGAGAGTTAATGCAGAAGAGGTAAACCAGGGGAAAGAGAGAGTGGAGGGAAAAGAGGGTAAAGACAGAGCTCATGGAAAAGAGTTACACCAGGGAAAAGAGTCACGCGACGGGAAAAGAGCTAAAAGAGACAGGTAATGCAGAAGAGGGAAACCAGGGAAAAGAGAGAGTCGAGGGAAAAGAAGGGGAAGAGAGAGTTCTTGCAAAACGAGGGACGCCAGGGAAAAGAGTCAGGGGAGGGGAAAAGAGCTAAAAGAGAGAGTTAATGCAGAAGAGGGAAACCAGGGAAAAGAGAGAGTCGAGGGAAAAGAATAGAAAGAGAGAGATCATGGAAAAGAGGGAAGCCAGCGAAAAGAGAGAGTCGATGGAAAAATAAGGGAAATAGCAAGTTCATGGAAAAGAGGGGCGCCAGGGAAAAGAGTCAGGGGAGGGGAAAAGAGCTAAAAGAGAGAGTTAATGCAGAAGAGGGAAACCAGGGAAAAGAGAGAGTCGAGGGCAAAGAAGGGGAAGAGAAAGTTCATGGAAAAGAGGGAAGCCAGGGAAAGGAGAGAGTCGGGGGAAAAGAATAGAAAGAGAGAGTTCTTGGAAAAGAGGGACGCCAGGGAAAAGAGTCAGGGGAGGGGAAAAGAGCTAACAGAGAGAGTTAATGCAGAAGAGGGAAGCCAGGGAAAAGAGAGAGTCGAGGGAAAAGAAGGTGAAGAAAGAGTTCATTCAGAAGAGGTAAACCAGGGATAATAGAGAGTCGATGGAAAAGAAGGGGAAGGGAGAATTCATGGAAAAGATGGAAGCCAGGGAAAAGAGAGAGTCGGGGGAAAAGAATAGAAAGAGAGAGTTCATGGAAAGGGGGAAACCAGGGAAAAGAGAGAGTCGAGGGGAAAGAAGGGGAAGAGAGAGTTAATGCAGAAGAGGGAAACCAGGAAAAAGAGAGAGTTGAGGGAAAAAGAAGGGAAAGAGAGAGTTAATGCAGAAGAGGGAAACACGGGAAAAGAGAGAGTCAATGGAAAAGAAGGGAAAGAGAGAGGTAATGCAGAAGAAGGAAACCAAAGAAAGAGAGAGTCGATGGAAAAAGAAGGGAACGGGAGAAATCATGGAAAAGAGGGAAACCAGGGGAAAGAGAGAGTCGATGGAAAAAGAAGGGAAAGAGAGAGTTAATGCAGAAGAGGGAAACCAGGGAAAAGAGAAAGTCGATGGAAAAGAAGGGAAAGAGAGAGTTAATGCAGAAGAGGGAAACCAGGGAAAAGAGAGAGTCGATGGAAAAGAAGGGGAAGAGAGAATTCATGGAAAAGAGGGAAGCCAGGGAAAAGAGAGAGTCGGGGGAAAAGAATAGAAACAGAGAGTTCATGGAAAAGAGGGAGGCCAGGGAAAAGAGTCAGGGGAGGGGAAAAGAGCTAAAAGAGAGAGGTAATGCAGAAGAGGGAAACCAGGGAAAAGAGAGAGTCGATGGAAAAGAAGGGAAACAGAGATCATGGAAAAGAGGGGCGCCAGGGAAAAGAGTCAGGGGAGGGGAAAAGAGCTAAAAGAGAGAGTTAATGCAGAAGAGGGAAACCAGGGAAAAGAGAGAGTCGAGGGAAAAGAAGAGAAAGAGAGAAATCATGGAAAAGATGGAAGCCAGGGAAAAGAGAGAGTCGGGGGGGTAAGAAAAGAAAGAGAGAGTTCATGGAAAAGAGGGACGCCAGCGAAAAGAGTCAGGGGAGGGGGAAGGAGCTAAAAGAGAGAGTTAATGCAGAAGAGGGAAACCAGGGAAAAGAAAGAGTCGATGGAAAAGGTGAAGAAAGAGTTCATGCAGAAGACAGAAACCAGGAAAAAGAGAGTCGAGGGAAAAGAACAGAAAGAGAGAGTTAATGCAGAAGAGGGAAACCCGGGAAAAGAGAGAGTTGACGGAAAAGAAGGGGAAGAGAGAGTTCTCGGAAAAGACGGAAGCCGGGGAAAACAGAGAGTCGGGGGGAAAGAACAGTAAGAGACAGTTCATGGAAAAGAGGGACGCCTGGGAAAAGAGTCAGGGGAGGGGAAAAGAGCTAAAAGAGAGAGTTAATGCAGAAGAGGGAAACCAGGGAAAAGAGAGAGTCGAGGGAAAAGAATAGAAAGAGAGAAATCATGGAAAAGAGGGAAGACAGCGAAAAGAGAGAGTCGATGGAAAAATAAGGGAAATAGCAAGTTCATGGAAAAGAGTGACACCAGGGAAAAGAGTCACGCGACGGGAAAAGAGCTAAAAGAGACAGGTAATGCAGAAGAGGGAAACCAGGGAAAAGAGAGAGTCGAGGGAAAAGAAGGGGAAGAGAGAGTTCTTGCAAAACGAGGGACGCCAGGGAAAAGAGTCAGGGGAGGGGAAAAGAGCTAAAAGAGAGAGTTAATGCAGAAGAGGGAAACCAGGAAAAAGAGAGAGTCGAGGGAAAAAATAGAAAGAGAGAGTTAATGCAGCAGAGGGAATCCCGGGAAAAGAGAGAGTTGATGGAAAAGAAGGGGAAGAGAGAGTTCTTGGAAAAGACGGAAGCCAGGGAAAACAGAGAGTCGGGGGAAAAGAACAGTAAGAGACAGTTCATGGAAAAGAGGGACGCCTGGGAAAAGAGTCACTCGAGGGGAAAAGAGCTAAAAGAGAGAGGTAATGCAGAAGAGGGAAACCAGCGAAAAGAGAGAGTCGAGGGAAAACAAGGGGAAGAGAGAGTTCATTCAGAAGAGGTAAACCAGGGATAATAGAGAGTCGATGGAAAAGAAGGGGAAGAGAGAATTCATGGAAAAGATGGAAGCCAGGGAAAAGAGAGAGTCGGGGGAAAAGAATAGAAAGAGAGAGTTCATGGGAAAGAGGGAGGCCAGGGAAAAGAGTCAGGGAAGAAGAAAAGAGCTAAAAGAGAGAGGTAATGCAGAAGAGGGAAACCAGGGAAAGAGAGAGACGATGGAAAAAGAAGGGGAAGAGAGAGTTAATGCAGAAGAGGGAAACCAGTGAAAAGAGAGAGTCGAGGGGAAAGAAGGGGAAGAGAAAGTTCATGGAAAAGAGGGAAGCCAGGGAAAGGAGAGAGTCGGGGGAAAAGAATAGAAAGAGAGAGTTCTTGGAAAAGAGGGACGCCAGGGAACAGAGTCACGCGAGGGGAAAAGAGCTAAAAGAGAGAGTTAATGCAGAAGAGGGAAACCAGGGAAAAGAGAGAGTCGATGGAAAAGAAGGGAAACAGAGTTCATGGAAAAGAGGGACGCCAGGGAAAAAGAGTCAGGGGAGGGGAAAAGAGCTAAAAGAGAGAGTTAATGCAGAAGAGGGAAACCAGGGAAAAGAGAGAGTCGAGGGAAAAGAATAGAAAGAGAGAAATCATGGAAAAGAGGGAAGACAGCGAAAAGAGAGAGTCGATGGAAAAATAAGGGAAATAGCAAGTTCATGGAAAAGAGGGACGCCAGGGAAAAAAGTCACGTGACGGGAAAAGAGCTAAAAGAGAGAGTTAATGCAGAAGAGGTAAACCAGGGGAAAGAGAGAGTGGAGGGAAAAGAGGGTAAAGACAGAGCTCAAGGAAAAGAGTGACACCAGGGAAAAGAGTCACGCGACGGGAAAAGAGCTAAAAGAGACAGGTAATGCAGAAGAGGGAAACAAGGGAAAAGAGAGAGTCGAGGGGAAAGAAGGGGAAGAGAAAGTTCATGGAAAAGAGGGAAGCCAGGGAAAAGAGAGAGTCGAGGGAAAAGAAGGTGAAGAAAGAGTTCATTCAGAAGAGGTAAACCAGGGATAATAGAGAGTCGATGGAAAAGAAGGGGAAGAGAGAATTCATGGAAAAGATGGAAGCCAGGGAAAAGAGAGAGTCGGGGGAAAAGAATAGAAAGAGAGAGTTCATGGAAAAGAGGGAGGCCAGGGAAAAGAGTCACGCGAGGGGAAAAGAGCTAAAAGAGAGAGTTCATGGAAAGGGGGAAACCAGGGAAAAGAGAGAGTCGAGGGGAAAGAAGGGGAAGAGAGAGTTAATGCAGAAGAGGGAAACCAGGGAAAAGAGAGAGTCGATGGAAAAGAAGGGGAAGAGAGAATTCATGGAAAAGATGGAAGCCAGGGAAAAGAGAGAGTCGGGGGGAAAGAATAGAAAGAGAGAGTTCATGGAAAAGAGGGACGCCAGGGAAAAGAGTCAGGGGAGGGGAAAAGAGCTAAAAGAGAGAGTTAATGCAGAAGAGGGAAACCAGGGGAAAGAGAGAGTGGAGGGAAAAGAAGGGGAAGAGAGAGTTCTTGCAAAACGAGGGACGCCAGGGAAAAGAGTCAGGGGAGGGGAAAAGAGCTAAAAGAGAGAGTTAATGCAGAAGAGGGAAACCAGGGAAAAGAGAGAGTCGAGGGAAAAGAAGGGAACGGGAGAAATCATGGAAAAGAGGGAAACCAGGGGAAAGAGAGAGTGGAGGGAAAAGAAGGGGAAGAGAGAGTTCTTGCAAAACGAGGGACGCCAGGGAACAGAGTCCGGGGAGGGGAAAAGAGCTAAAAGAGAGAGTTAATGCAGAAGAGGGAAACCAGGGAAAAGAGAGAGTCGAGGGAAAAGAAGGGAAAGACAGAGGTAATGCAGAAGAGGTAAACCAGGGATAATAGAGAGTCGATGGAAAAGAAGGGGAAGAGAGAATTCATGGAAAAGATGGAAGCCAGGGAAAAGAGAGAGTCGGGGGAAAAGAATAGAAAGAGAGAGTTCATGGAAAAGAGGGAGGCCAGGGAAAAGAGTCAGGGGAGGGGAAAAGAGCTAAAAGAGAGAGTTAATGCAGAAGAGGGAAACCAGGGAAAGAGAGAGACGATGGAAAAAGGAAGGGTAAGAGAGAGTTCATGGAAAAGAGGGAAGCCAGGGAAAGGAGAGAGTCGAGGGAAAAGAGGGGGAAGAGAGAGTTCATAGAAAAGAGGAAAACCAGGGGAAAGAGAGAGACGAGGGAAAAGAACGGGAAGAGAGAGTTAATGCAGAAGAGGGAAACCAGCGAAAACAGTGTCGAGTGAAAAGAAGGGAAAGAGAGAGTTAATGCAGAAGAGGGAAGCCAGGGAAAAGAGAGAGTCGAGGGAAAAGAAGGGAAAGAGAGAGTTCATAGAAAAGAGGGAAGCCAGGGAAAAGAGTCACACGAGGGGAAAAGAGCTAAAAGAGAGAGTTAATGCAGAAGAGGGAAACCAGGGAAAAGAGGGAGTCGATGGAAAACAAGGGGAAGAGAGAGTTCATGAAAAAGAGGGAAGCCAGGGAAAAGAGAGAGTCGTGGTAAAAGAAGGGGAAGAGAGAGTTCATAGAAAATAGGAAAACCAGGGAAAAGAGAGAGACGAGGGAAAAGAGGGGATAGAGAGAGTTCATGGAAAAGAGGGACGCCGGGAAAAAGAGCTAAAACAGAGAGTTAATGCAGAAGAGGGAAGCCAGGGAAAAGAGAGAGTCGAGGTAAAAGAAGGGGAAGAGAGAGTTCATAGAAAACAGGAAAACCAGGGAAAAGAGAGAGACGAGGGAAAAGAGCTAAAGGAGAGAGTTAATGCAGAAGAGGGAAACCAGCGAAAAGAGAGAGTCGAGGGAAAAGAGGGGGAAAAGAGAGTTCATGGAAAAGAGACAAGTCAGGGAAAAGATAGAGACAAGGGAAAAGACGGGAAAGAGAGAGCTCATGGAAAAGAGGGACGCCGGGAAAAAGAGCTAAAAGAGAGAGTTAATGGAAAAGAGGGGAACCAGGGGAAAGAGAGAGTCGAGGGAAAAGACGGGAAACAGAGAGTTAATGCAGGGAGGGGAAACGAGGGAAAAGAGAGAGTCGATGGAAAACAAGGGGAAGAGAGAGTTCATGAAAAGGAGGGAAGCCAGGGAAAAGAGTCGGGGGGGGGGGAAGAGCTAACAGAGAGAGTTAATGCAGAAGAGGGAAACCAGGGAAAAGAGAGAGTCGAGGGAAAAGAAGGTGAAGAAAGAGTTCATTCAGAAGAGGTAAACCAGGGATAATAGAGAGTCGATGGAAAAGAAGGGGAAGAGAGAATTCATGGAAAAGATGGAAGCCAGGGAAAAGAGAGAGTCGGGGGAAAAGAATAGAAAGAGAGAGTTCATGGGAAAGAGGGAGGCCAGGGAAAAGAGTCGGGGAAGAAGAAAAGAGCTAAAAGAGAGAGGTAATGGAGAAGAGGGAAACCAGGGAAAGAGAGAGACGATGGAAAAAGAAGGGGAAGAGAGAGTTAATGCAGAAGAGGGAAACCAGGGAAAAGAGAGAGTCGAGGGCAAAGAAGGGGAAGAGAAAGTTCATGGAAAAGAGGGAAGCCAGGGAAAGGAGAGAGTCGGGGGAAAAGAATAGAAAGAGAGAGTTCTTGGAAAAGAGGGACGCCAGGGAACAGAGTCACGCGAGGGGAAAAGAGCTAACAGAGAGAGTTAATGCAGAAGAGGGAAACCAGGGAAAAGAGAGAGTCGAGGGAAAAGAAGGTGAAGAAAGAGTTCATTCAGAAGAGGTAAACCAGGGATAATAGAGAGTCGATGGAAAAGAAGGGGAAGAGAGAATTCATGGAAAAGATGGAAGCCAGGGAAAAGAGAGAGTCGGGGGAAAAGAATAGAAAGAGAGAGTTCATGGGAAAGAGGGAGGCCAGGGAAAAGAGTCAGGGAAGAAGAAAAGAGCTAAAAGAGAGAGGTAATGCAGAAGAGGGAAACCAGGGAAAGAGAGAGACGATGGAAAAAGAAGGGGAAGAGAGAGTTAATGCAGAAGAGGGAAACCAGGGAAAAGAGAGCGTCGAGGGGAAAGAAGGGGAAGAGAAAGTTCATGGAAAAGAGGGAAGCCAGGGAAAGGAGAGAGTCGGGGGAAAAGAATAGAAAGAGAGAGTTCTTGGAAAAGAGGGACGCCAGGGAACAGAGTCACGCGAGGGGAAAAGAGCTAAAAGAGAGAGTTAATGCAGAAGAGGGAAACCAGGGAAAAGAGAGAGTCGATGGAAAAGAAGGGAAACAGAGTTCATGGAAAAGAGGGACGCCAGGGAAAAGAGTCAGGGAAGGGGAAAAGAGCTAAAAGAGAGAGTTAATGCAGAAGAGGGAAACCAGGGAAAAGAGAGAGTCGAGGGAAAAGAATAGAAAGAGAGAAATCATGGAAAAGAGGGAAGACAGCGAAAAGAGAGAGTCGATGGAAAAATAAGGGAAATAGCAAGTTCATGGAAAAGAGGGACGCCAGGGAAAAAAGTCACGTGACGGGAAAAGAGCTAAAAGAGAGAGTTAATGCAGAAGAGGTAAACCAGGGGAAAGAGAGAGTGGAGGGAAAAGAGGGTAAAGACAGAGCTCAAGGAAAAGAGTGACACCAGGGAAAAGAGTCACGCGACGGGAAAAGAGCTAAAAGAGACAGGTAATGCAGAAGAGGGAAACAAGGGAAAAGAGAGAGTCGAGGGGAAAGAAGGGGAAGAGAAAGTTCATGGAAAAGAGGGAAGCCAGGGAAAAGAGAGAGTCGAGGGAAAAGAAGGTGAAGAAAGAGTTCATTCAGAAGAGGTAAACCAGGGATAATAGAGAGTCGATGGAAAAGAAGGGGAAGAGAGAATTCATGGAAAAGATGGAAGCCAGGGAAAAGAGAGAGTCGGGGGAAAAGAATAGAAAGAGAGAGTTCATGGAAAAGAGGGAGGCCAGGGAAAAGAGTCACGCGAGGGGAAAAGAGCTAAAAGAGAGAGTTCATGGAAAGGGGGAAACCAGGGAAAAGAGAGAGTCGAGGGGAAAGAAGGGGAAGAGAGAGTTAATGCAGAAGAGGGAAACCAGGGAAAAGAGAGAGTCGATGGAAAAGAAGGGGAAGAGAGAATTCATGGAAAAGATGGAAGCCAGGGAAAAGAGAGAGTCGGGGGGAAAGAATAGAAAGAGAGAGTTCATGGAAAAGAGGGACGCCAGGGAAAAGAGTCAGGGGAGGGGAAAAGAGCTAAAAGAGAGAGTTAATGCAGAAGAGGGAAACCAGGGGAAAGAGAGAGTGGAGGGAAAAGAAGGGGAAGAGAGAGTTCTTGCAAAACGAGGGACGCCAGGGAAAAGAGTCAGGGGAGGGGAAAAGAGCTAAAAGAGAGAGTTAATGCAGAAGAGGGAAACCAGGGAAAAGAGAGAGTCGAGGGAAAAGAAGGGAACGGGAGAAATCATGGAAAAGAGGGAAACCAGGGGAAAGAGAGAGTGGAGGGAAAAGAAGGGGAAGAGAGAGTTCTTGCAAAACGAGGGACGCCAGGGAACAGAGTCCGGGGAGGGGAAAAGAGCTAAAAGAGAGAGTTAATGCAGAAGAGGGAAACCAGGGAAAAGAGAGAGTCGAGGGAAAAGAAGGGAAAGACAGAGGTAATGCAGAAGAGGGAAACCAGGGAAAAGAGAAAGTCGATGGAAAAGAAGGGGAAGAGAGAATTCATGGAAAAGATGGAAGCCAGGGAAAAGAGAGAGTCGGGGGAAAAGAATAGAAAGAGAGAGTTCATCGAAAAGAGGGAGGCCAGGGAAAAGAGTCAGGGGAGGGGAAAAGAGCTAAAAGAGAGAGTTAATGCAGAAGAGGGAAACCAGGGAAAGAGAGAGACGATGGAAAAAGGAAGGGTAAGAGAGAGTTCATGGAAAAGAGGGAAGCCAGGGAAAGGAGAGAGTCGAGGGAAAAGAGGGGGAAGAGAGAGTTCATAGAAAAGAGGAAAACCAGGGGAAAGAGAGAGACGAGGGAAAAGAACGGGAAGAGAGAGTTAATGCAGAAGAGGGAAACCAGCGAAAACAGTGTCGAGTGAAAAGAAGGGAAAGAGAGAGTTAATGCAGAAGAGGGAAGCCAGGGAAAAGAGAGAGTCGAGGGAAAAGAAGGGAAAGAGAGAGTTCATAGAAAAGAGGGAAGCCAGGGAAAAGAGTCACACGAGGGGAAAAGAGCTAAAAGAGAGAGTTAATGCAGAAGAGGGAAACCAGGGAAAAGAGGGAGTCGATGGAAAACAAGGGGAAGAGAGAGTTCATGAAAAAGAGGGAAGCCAGGGAAAAGAGAGAGTCGTGGTAAAAGAAGGGGAAGAGAGAGTTCATAGAAAATAGGAAAACCAGGGAAAAGAGAGAGACGAGGGAAAAGAGGGGATAGAGAGAGTTCATGGAAAAGAGGGACGCCGGGAAAAAGAGCTAAAACAGAGAGTTAATGCAGAAGAGGGAAGCCAGGGAAAAGAGAGAGTCGAGGTAAAAGAAGGGGAAGAGAGAGTTCATAGAAAACAGGAAAACCAGGGAAAAGAGAGAGACGAGGGAAAAGAGCTAAAGGAGAGAGTTAATGCAGAAGAGGGAAACCAGCGAAAAGAGAGAGTCGAGGGAAAAGAGGGGGAAAAGAGAGTTCATGGAAAAGAGACAAGTCAGGGAAAAGATAGAGACAAGGGAAAAGACGGGAAAGAGAGAGCTCATGGAAAAGAGGGACGCCGGGAAAAAGAGCTAAAAGAGAGAGTTAATGGAAAAGAGGGGAACCAGGGGAAAGAGAGAGTCGAGGGAAAAGACGGGAAACAGAGAGTTAATGCAGGGAGGGGAAACGAGGGAAAAGAGAGAGTCGATGGAAAACAAGGGGAAGAGAGAGTTCATGAAAAGGAGGGAAGCCAGGGAAAATAGAGAGTGGAGGGAAAAGAGGGGAAAGAGAGAGCTCATGGAAAAGAGGGACGCCGGGAAAAAGAGCTAAAAGAGAGAGTTAGTGCAGAAGAGGGAAGCCAGGGGAAAGAGAGAATCGAGGGAAAAGAAGGGGAAGAGAGAGTTCATGGAAAAGAGGGACGCCAGGGAAAAGAGCTAAAAGAGAGAGTTAATGCAGAAGAGGGAAACCAGGGGAAAGAGAGAGAGGAGGCAAAAGAGGGGAAAGGGAGAGCTCATGGAAAAGAGGGAAACCAGGGGAAAGAGAGAGTGGAGGGAAAAGAGGGGAAAGAGAGCGCTCATTGAAAAGAGGGAAGCCAGGGAAAAGAGAGATTCGAGGGAAAAGAGGGGGAGGAGAGAGTTCATAGAAAAGAGGGAAGCCAGGGAAAAGAGAGAGTCGAGGGAAAAGACAGGAAAGAGAGTTAATGCAGAAGAGGGAAACCAGGGGAAAGAGAGAGTCGAGGGAAAAGAGGGCAAAGAGAGAGTTAATGCAGAAGAGGGAAGCCGGGGGAAAGAGAGAGTGGAGGGAAAAGACAGGAAAGAGAGTTAATGCAGAAGAGGGAAACCAGGGGAAAGAGAGAGTCGAGGAAAAAGAGGGCAAAGAGAGAGTTAATGCAGAAGAAGGAAGCCAGGAAAAATAGAGTCGATGTAAAAAGAAGGGAATGAGAGAAATCATGGAAAAGAGGGAAGCAAGGGAAAAGAGAGAGTCGAGGGAAAAGAGGGGGAAGAGAGAGTTCATAGAAAAGAGGAAAACCAGGGAAAAGAGAGAGACGAGGGAAAAGAATAGAAAGAGAGAAATCATGGAAAAGATGGAAGCCAGGGAAAAGAGAGAGTCGGGGGGGTAAGAAAAGAAAGAGAGAGTTCATGGAAAAGAGGGACGCCAGCGAAAAGAGTCAGGGGAGGGGGAAGGAGCTAAAAGAGAGAGTTAATGCAGAAGAGGGAAACCAGGGAAAAGAAAGAGTCGATGGAAAAGGTGAAGAAAGAGTTCATGCAGAAGACAGAAACCAGGAAAAAGAGAGTCGAGGGAAAAGAACAGAAAGAGAGAGTTAATGCAGAAGAGGGAAACCCGGGAAAAGAGAGAGTTGACGGAAAAGAAGGGGAAGAGAGAGTTCTCGGAAAAGACGGAAGCCGGGGAAAACAGAGAGTCGGGGGGAAAGAACAGTAAGAGACAGTTCATGGAAAAGAGGGACGCCTGGGAAAAGAGTCAGGGGAGGGGAAAAGAGCTAAAAGAGAGAGTTAATGCAGAAGAGGGAAACCAGGGAAAAGAGAGAGTCGAGGGAAAAGAATAGAAAGAGAGAAATCATGGAAAAGAGGGAAGACAGCGAAAAGAGAGAGTCGATGGAAAAATAAGGGAAATAGCAAGTTCATGGAAAAGAGTGACACCAGGGAAAAGAGTCACGCGACGGGAAAAGAGCTAAAAGAGACAGGTAATGCAGAAGAGGGAAACCAGGGAAAAGAGAGAGTCGAGGGAAAAGAAGGGGAAGAGAGAGTTCTTGCAAAACGACGGACGCCAGGGAAAAGAGTCAGGGGAGGGGAAAAGAGCTAAAAGAGAGAGTTAATGCAGAAGAGGGAAACCAGGAAAAAGAGAGAGTCGAGGGAAAAAATAGAAAGAGAGAGTTAATGCAGCAGAGGGAATCCCGGGAAAAGAGAGAGTTGATGGAAAAGAAGGGGAAGAGAGAGTTCTTGGAAAAGACGGAAGCCAGGGAAAACAGAGAGTCGGGGGAAAAGAACAGTAAGAGACAGTTCATGGAAAAGAGGGACGCCTGGGAAAAGAGTCACTCGAGGGGAAAAGAGCTAAAAGAGAGAGGTAATGCAGAAGAGGGAAACCAGCGAAAAGAGAGAGTCGAGGGAAAACAAGGGGAAGAGAGAGTTCATTCAGAAGAGGTAAACCAGGGATAATAGAGAGTCGATGGAAAAGAAGGGGAAGAGAGAATTCATGGAAAAGATGGAAGCCAGGGAAAAGAGAGAGTCGGGGGAAAAGAATAGAAAGAGAGAGTTCATGGGAAAGAGGGAGGCCAGGGAAAAGAGTCAGGGAAGAAGAAAAGAGCTAAAAGAGAGAGGTAATGCAGAAGAGGGAAACCAGGGAAAGAGAGAGACGATGGAAAAAGAAGGGGAAGAGAGAGTTAATGCAGAAGAGGGAAACCAGTGAAAAGAGAGAGTCGAGGGGAAAGAAGGGGAAGAGAAAGTTCATGGAAAAGAGGGAAGCCAGGGAAAGGAGAGAGTCGGGGGAAAAGAATAGAAAGAGAGAGTTCTTGGAAAAGAGGGACGCCAGGGAACAGAGTCACGCGAGGGGAAAAGAGCTAAAAGAGAGAGTTAATGCAGAAGAGGGAAACCAGGGAAAAGAGAGAGTCGATGGAAAAGAAGGGAAACAGAGTTCATGGAAAAGAGGGACGCCAGGGAAAAAGAGTCAGGGGAGGGGAAAAGAGCTAAAAGAGAGAGTTAATGCAGAAGAGGGAAACCAGGGAAAAGAGAGAGTCGAGGGAAAAGAATAGAAAGAGAGAAATCATGGAAAAGAGGGAAGACAGCGAAAAGAGAGAGTCGATGGAAAAATAAGGGAAATAGCAAGTTCATGGAAAAGAGGGACGCCAGGGAAAAAAGTCACGTGACGGGAAAAGAGCTAAAAGAGAGAGTTAATGCAGAAGAGGTAAACCAGGGGAAAGAGAGAGTGGAGGGAAAAGAGGGTAAAGACAGAGCTCAAGGAAAAGAGTGACACCAGGGAAAAGAGTCACGCGACGGGAAAAGAGCTAAAAGAGACAGGTAATGCAGAAGAGGGAAACAAGGGAAAAGAGAGAGTCGAGGGGAAAGAAGGGGAAGAGAAAGTTCATGGAAAAGAGGGAAGCCAGGGAAAAGAGAGAGTCGAGGGAAAAGAAGGTGAAGAAAGAGTTCATTCAGAAGAGGTAAACCAGGGATAATAGAGAGTCGATGGAAAAGAAGGGGAAGAGAGAATTCATGGAAAAGATGGAAGCCAGGGAAAAGAGAGAGTCGGGGGAAAAGAATAGAAAGAGAGAGTTCATGGAAAAGAGGGAGGCCAGGGAAAAGAGTCACGCGAGGGGAAAAGAGCTAAAAGAGAGAGTTCATGGAAAGGGGGAAACCAGGGAAAAGAGAGAGTCGAGGGGAAAGAAGGGGAAGAGAGAGTTAATGCAGAAGAGGGAAACCAGGGAAAAGAGAGAGTCGATGGAAAAGAAGGGGAAGAGAGAATTCATGGAAAAGATGGAAGCCAGGGAAAAGAGAGAGTCGGGGGGAAAGAATAGAAAGAGAGAGTTCATGGAAAAGAGGGACGCCAGGGAAAAGAGTCAGGGGAGGGGAAAAGAGCTAAAAGAGAGAGTTAATGCAGAAGAGGGAAACCAGGGGAAAGAGAGAGTGGAGGGAAAAGAAGGGGAAGAGAGAGTTCTTGCAAAACGAGGGACGCCAGGGAAAAGAGTCAGGGGAGGGGAAAAGAGCTAAAAGAGAGAGTTAATGCAGAAGAGGGAAACCAGGGAAAAGAGAGAGTCGAGGGAAAAGAAGGGAACGGGAGAAATCATGGAAAAGAGGGAAACCAGGGGAAAGAGAGAGTGGAGGGAAAAGAAGGGGAAGAGAGAGTTCTTGCAAAACGAGGGACGCCAGGGAACAGAGTCCGGGGAGGGGAAAAGAGCTAAAAGAGAGAGTTAATGCAGAAGAGGGAAACCAGGGAAAAGAGAGAGTCGAGGGAAAAGAAGGGAAAGACAGAGGTAATGCAGAAGAGGTAAACCAGGGATAATAGAGAGTCGATGGAAAAGAAGGGGAAGAGAGAATTCATGGAAAAGATGGAAGCCAGGGAAAAGAGAGAGTCGGGGGAAAAGAATAGAAAGAGAGAGTTCATGGAAAAGAGGGAGGCCTGGGAAAAGAGTCAGGGGAGGGGAAAAGAGCTAAAAGAGAGAGTTAATGCAGAAGAGGGAAACCAGGGAAAGAGAGAGACGATGGAAAAAGGAAGGGTAAGAGAGAGTTCATGGAAAAGAGGGAAGCCAGGGAAAGGAGAGAGTCGAGGGAAAAGAGGGGGAAGAGAGAGTTAATGCAGAAGAGGGAAGCCAGGGAAAAGAGAGAGTCGAGGGAAAAGAAGGGAAAGAGAGAGTTCATAGAAAAGAGGGAAGCCAGGGAAAAGAGTCACACGAGGGGAAAAGAGCTAAAAGAGAGAGTTAATGCAGAAGAGGGAAACCAGGGAAAAGAGGGAGTCGATGGAAAACAAGGGGAAGAGAGAGTTCATGAAAAAGAGGGAAGCCAGGGAAAAGAGAGAGTCGTGGTAAAAGAAGGGGAAGAGAGAGTTCATAGAAAATAGGAAAACCAGGGAAAAGAGAGAGACGAGGGAAAAGAGGGGATAGAGAGAGTTCATGGAAAAGAGGGACGCCGGGAAAAAGAGCTAAAACAGAGAGTTAATGCAGAAGAGGGAAGCCAGGGAAAAGAGAGAGTCGAGGTAAAAGAAGGGGAAGAGAGAGTTCATAGAAAACAGGAAAACCAGGGAAAAGAGAGAGACGAGGGAAAAGAGCTAAAGGAGAGAGTTAATGCAGAAGAGGGAAACCAGCGAAAAGAGAGAGTCGAGGGAAAAGAGGGGGAAAAGAGAGTTCATGGAAAAGAGACAAGTCAGGGAAAAGATAGAGACAAGGGAAAAGACGGGAAAGAGAGAGCTCATGGAAAAGAGGGACGCCGGGAAAAAGAGCTAAAAGAGAGAGTTAATGGAAAAGAGGGGAACCAGGGGAAAGAGAGAGTCGAGGGAAAAGACGGGAAACAGAGAGTTAATGCAGGGAGGGGAAACGAGGGAAAAGAGAGAGTCGATGGAAAACAAGGGGAAGAGAGAGTTCATGAAAAGGAGGGAAGCCAGGGAAAAGAGTCGGGGGGGGGGAAGAGCTAACAGAGAGAGTTAATGCAGAAGAGGGAAACCAGGGAAAAGAGAGAGTCGAGGGAAAAGAAGGTGAAGAAAGAGTTCATTCAGAAGAGGTAAACCAGGGATAATAGAGAGTCGATGGAAAAGAAGGGGAAGAGAGAATTCATGGAAAAGATGGAAGCCAGGGAAAAGAGAGAGTCGGGGGAAAAGAATAGAAAGAGAGAGTTCATGGGAAAGAGGGAGGCCAGGGAAAAGAGTCGGGGAAGAAGAAAAGAGCTAAAAGAGAGAGGTAATGGAGAAGAGGGAAACCAGGGAAAGAGAGAGACGATGGAAAAAGAAGGGGAAGAGAGAGTTAATGCAGAAGAGGGAAACCAGGGAAAAGAGAGAGTCGAGGGCAAAGAAGGGGAAGAGAAAGTTCATGGAAAAGAGGGAAGCCAGGGAAAGGAGAGAGTCGGGGGAAAAGAATAGAAAGAGAGAGTTCTTGGAAAAGAGGGACGCCAGGGAACAGAGTCACGCGAGGGGAAAAGAGCTAACAGAGAGAGTTAATGCAGAAGAGGGAAACCAGGGAAAAGAGAGAGTCGAGGGAAAAGAAGGTGAAGAAAGAGTTCATTCAGAAGAGGTAAACCAGGGATAATAGAGAGTCGATGGAAAAGAAGGGGAAGAGAGAATTCATGGAAAAGATGGAAGCCAGGGAAAAGAGAGAGTCGGGGGAAAAGAATAGAAAGAGAGAGTTCATGGGAAAGAGGGAGGCCAGGGAAAAGAGTCAGGGAAGAAGAAAAGAGCTAAAAGAGAGAGGTAATGCAGAAGAGGGAAACCAGGGAAAGAGAGAGACGATGGAAAAAGAAGGGGAAGAGAGAGTTAATGCAGAAGAGGGAAACCAGGGAAAAGAGAGCGTCGAGGGGAAAGAAGGGGAAGAGAAAGTTCATGGAAAAGAGGGAAGCCAGGGAAAGGAGAGAGTCGGGGGAAAAGAATAGAAAGAGAGAGTTCTTGGAAAAGAGGGACGCCAGGGAACAGAGTCACGCGAGGGGAAAAGAGCTAAAAGAGAGAGTTAATGCAGAAGAGGGAAACCAGGGAAAAGAGAGAGTCGATGGAAAAGAAGGGAAACAGAGTTCATGGAAAAGAGGGACGCCAGGGAAAAGAGTCAGGGAAGGGGAAAAGAGCTAAAAGAGAGAGTTAATGCAGAAGAGGGAAACCAGGGAAAAGAGAGAGTCGAGGGAAAAGAATAGAAAGAGAGAAATCATGGAAAAGAGGGAAGACAGCGAAAAGAGAGAGTCGATGGAAAAATAAGGGAAATAGCAAGTTCATGGAAAAGAGGGACGCCAGGGAAAAAAGTCACGTGACGGGAAAAGAGCTAAAAGAGAGAGTTAATGCAGAAGAGGTAAACCAGGGGAAAGAGAGAGTGGAGGGAAAAGAGGGTAAAGACAGAGCTCAAGGAAAAGAGTGACACCAGGGAAAAGAGTCACGCGACGGGAAAAGAGCTAAAAGAGACAGGTAATGCAGAAGAGGGAAACAAGGGAAAAGAGAGAGTCGAGGGGAAAGAAGGGGAAGAGAAAGTTCATGGAAAAGAGGGAAGCCAGGGAAAAGAGAGAGTCGAGGGAAAAGAAGGTGAAGAAAGAGTTCATTCAGAAGAGGTAAACCAGGGATAATAGAGAGTCGATGGAAAAGAAGGGGAAGAGAGAATTCATGGAAAAGATGGAAGCCAGGGAAAAGAGAGAGTCGGGGGAAAAGAATAGAAAGAGAGAGTTCATGGAAAAGAGGGAGGCCAGGGAAAAGAGTCACGCGAGGGGAAAAGAGCTAAAAGAGAGAGTTCATGGAAAGGGGGAAACCAGGGAAAAGAGAGAGTCGAGGGGAAAGAAGGGGAAGAGAGAGTTAATGCAGAAGAGGGAAACCAGGGAAAAGAGAGAGTCGATGGAAAAGAAGGGGAAGAGAGAATTCATGGAAAAGATGGAAGCCAGGGAAAAGAGAGAGTCGGGGGGAAAGAATAGAAAGAGAGAGTTCATGGAAAAGAGGGACGCCAGGGAAAAGAGTCAGGGGAGGGGAAAAGAGCTAAAAGAGAGAGTTAATGCAGAAGAGGGAAACCAGGGGAAAGAGAGAGTGGAGGGAAAAGAAGGGAACGGGAGAAATCATGGAAAAGAGGGAAACCAGGGGAAAGAGAGAGTGGAGGGAAAAGAAGGGGAAGAGAGAGTTCTTGCAAAACGAGGGACGCCAGGGAACAGAGTCCGGGGAGGGGAAAAGAGCTAAAAGAGAGAGTTAATGCAGAAGAGGGAAACCAGGGAAAAGAGAGAGTCGAGGGAAAAGAAGGGAAAGACAGAGGTAATGCAGAAGAGGGAAACCAGGGAAAAGAGAAAGTCGATGGAAAAGAAGGGGAAGAGAGAATTCATGGAAAAGATGGAAGCCAGGGAAAAGAGAGAGTCGGGGGAAAAGAATAGAAAGAGAGAGTTCATCGAAAAGAGGGAGGCCAGGGAAAAGAGTCAGGGGAGGGGAAAAGAGCTAAAAGAGAGAGTTAATGCAGAAGAGGGAAACCAGGGAAAGAGAGAGACGATGGAAAAAGGAAGGGTAAGAGAGAGTTCATGGAAAAGAGGGAAGCCAGGGAAAGGAGAGAGTCGAGGGAAAAGAGGGGGAAGAGAGAGTTCATAGAAAAGAGGAAAACCAGGGGAAAGAGAGAGACGAGGGAAAAGAACGGGAAGAGAGAGTTAATGCAGAAGAGGGAAACCAGCGAAAACAGTGTCGAGTGAAAAGAAGGGAAAGAGAGAGTTAATGCAGAAGAGGGAAGCCAGGGAAAAGAGAGAGTCGAGGGAAAAGAAGGGAAAGAGAGAGTTCATAGAAAAGAGGGAAGCCAGGGAAAAGAGTCACACGAGGGGAAAAGAGCTAAAAGAGAGAGTTAATGCAGAAGAGGGAAACCAGGGAAAAGAGGGAGTCGATGGAAAACAAGGGGAAGAGAGAGTTCATGAAAAAGAGGGAAGCCAGGGAAAAGAGAGAGTCGTGGTAAAAGAAGGGGAAGAGAGAGTTCATAGAAAATAGGAAAACCAGGGAAAAGAGAGAGACGAGGGAAAAGAGGGGATAGAGAGAGTTCATGGAAAAGAGGGACGCCGGGAAAAAGAGCTAAAACAGAGAGTTAATGCAGAAGAGGGAAGCCAGGGAAAAGAGAGAGTCGAGGTAAAAGAAGGGGAAGAGAGAGTTCATAGAAAACAGGAAAACCAGGGAAAAGAGAGAGACGAGGGAAAAGAGCTAAAGGAGAGAGTTAATGCAGAAGAGGGAAACCAGCGAAAAGAGAGAGTCGAGGGAAAAGAGGGGGAAAAGAGAGTTCATGGAAAAGAGACAAGTCAGGGAAAAGATAGAGACAAGGGAAAAGACGGGAAAGAGAGAGCTCATGGAAAAGAGGGACGCCGGGAAAAAGAGCTAAAAGAGAGAGTTAATGGAAAAGAGGGGAACCAGGGGAAAGAGAGAGTCGAGGGAAAAGACGGGAAACAGAGAGTTAATGCAGGGAGGGGAAACGAGGGAAAAGAGAGAGTCGATGGAAAACAAGGGGAAGAGAGAGTTCATGAAAAGGAGGGAAGCCAGGGAAAATAGAGAGTGGAGGGAAAAGAGGGGAAAGAGAGAGCTCATGGAAAAGAGGGACGCCGGGAAAAAGAGCTAAAAGAGAGAGTTAGTGCAGAAGAGGGAAGCCAGGGGAAAGAGAGAATCGAGGGAAAAGAAGGGGAAGAGAGAGTTCATGGAAAAGAGGGACGCCAGGGAAAAGAGCTAAAAGAGAGAGTTAATGCAGAAGAGGGAAACCAGGGGAAAGAGAGAGAGGAGGCAAAAGAGGGGAAAGGGAGAGCTCATGGAAAAGAGGGAAACCAGGGGAAAGAGAGAGTGGAGGGAAAAGAGGGGAAAGAGAGCGCTCATTGAAAAGAGGGAAGCCAGGGAAAAGAGAGATTCGAGGGAAAAGAGGGGGAGGAGAGAGTTCATAGAAAAGAGGGAAGCCAGGGAAAAGAGAGAGTCGAGGGAAAAGACAGGAAAGAGAGTTAATGCAGAAGAGGGAAACCAGGGGAAAGAGAGAGTCGAGGGAAAAGAGGGCAAAGAGAGAGTTAATGCAGAAGAGGGAAGCCGGGGGAAAGAGAGAGTGGAGGGAAAAGACAGGAAAGAGAGTTAATGCAGAAGAGGGAAACCAGGGGAAAGAGAGAGTCGAGGAAAAAGAGGGCAAAGAGAGAGTTAATGCAGAAGAAGGAAGCCAGGAAAAATAGAGTCGATGTAAAAAGAAGGGAATGAGAGAAATCATGGAAAAGAGGGAAGCAAGGGAAAAGAGAGAGTCGAGGGAAAAGAGGGGGAAGAGAGAGTTCATAGAAAAGAGGAAAACCAGGGAAAAGAGAGAGACGAGGGAAAAGAATAGAAAGAGAGAGATCATGGAAAGGGTGGAAGCCACGGAAAATAGTCAGGCGAGGGGAAAAGAGCTAAAAGAGAGAGATAATGCAGAAGAGGGAAGCCAGGGAAAAGAGAGAGTCGAGGGAAAAGAGGGGGAAGAGAGAGTTCATAAAAAAGAGGAAAAACAGGGAAAAGAGAGAGACGAGGGAAAAGAATAGAAAGAGAGAGATCATGGAAAGGGTGGAAGCCACGGAAAATAGTCAGGCAAGGGGAAAAGAACTAAAAGAGAGCGATAATGCAGAAGAGGGAAGCCAGGGAAAAGAGAGAGTGGAGGGAAAAGAGGGGAAATAGAGAGTTCATGCAGGGAGGGGAAACCAGGGAAAAGAGAGAGTCGATGGAAAACAAGGGGAAAAGAGAGTTCATGAAAAGGAGGGAAGCCAAGGAAAAGAGAGAGTCGAGGGGAAAGACGGGAAACAGAGAGTTAATGCAGAAGAGGGAAACCAGCGATAACAGAGAGTCGATAGAAAACAAGGGGAAGAGAGAGTTCATGCAGAAGAGGGAAGCCAGGGAAAAGAGAGAGTCGAGGGAAAAGAGGGGGGAAGAGAGAGTTCATAGAAAAGACGGAAGCCAGGGAAAAGAGAGAGTCGAGGGAAAAGAGGGGGAAGAGAGAGTTCATAGAAAAGAGGAAAACCAGGGGAAAGAGAGAGACGAGGGAAAAGAACGGGAAGAGAGAGTTAATGCAGAAGAGGGAAACCAGCGAAAACAGTGTCGAGTGAAAAGAAGGGAAAGAGAGAGTTAATGCAGAAGAGGGAAGCCAGGGAAAAGAGAGAGTCGAGGGAAAAGAAGGGAAAGAGAGAGTTAATGCAGAAGAGGGAAGCCAGGGAAAAGAGAGAGTCGAGGGAAAAGAAAGGAACGAGAGAGTTCATAGAAAAGAGGGAAGCCAGGGAAAAGAGTCACACGAGGGGAAAAGAGCTAAAAGAGAGAGTTAATGCAGAAGAGGGAAACCAGGGAAAAGAGAGAGTCGATGGAAAACAAGGGGAAGAGAGAGTTCATGAAAAAGAGGGAAGCCAGGGAAAAGAGAGAGTCGTGGTAAAAGAAGGGGAAGAGAGAGTTCATAGAAAATAGGAAAACCAGGGAAAAGAGAGAGACGAGGGAAAAGAGGGGATAGAGAGAGTTCATGGAAAAGAGGGACGCCGGGAAAAAGAGCTAAAACAGAGAGTTAATGCAGAAGAGGGAAGCCAGGGAAAAGAGAGAGTCGAGGGAAAAGAAGGGGAAGAGAGAGTTCATAGAAAACAGGAAAACCAGGGAAAAGAGAGAGACGAGGGAAAACAAGGGGAAGAGAGAGTTCATGGAAAAAATGGAAGCCAGGGAAAAGAGAGAGTCGGGGGAAAAGAAGGGAAAGAGAGAGTTCATGGAAAAGAGGGACGCCAGCGAAAAGAGTCAGGGGAGGGGGAAGGAGCTAAAAGAGAGAGTTAATGCAGAAGAGGGAAACCAGGGAAAAGAAAGAGTCGATGGAAAAGGTGAAGAAAGAGTTCATGCAGAAGACAGAAACCAGGAAATGAGAGTCGAGGGAAAAGAATAGAAAGAGAGAGTTAATGCAGAAAAGGGAAACCCGGGAAAAGAGAGAGTTGACGGAAAAGAAGGGGAAGAGAGAGTTCTCGGAAAAGACGGAAGCCGGGGAAAACAGAGAGTCGGGGGGAAAGAACAGTAAGAGACAGTTCATGGAAAAGAGGGACGCCTGGGAAAAGAGTCACTCGAGGGGAAAAGAGCTAAAAGAGAGAGGTAATGCAGAAGAGGGAAACCAGCGAAAAGAGAGAGTCGAGGGAAAAGAAGGGAACGAGAGAAATCATGCAGAAGAGGGAAACCAGGAAAAAGAGGGAGTCGAGGGAAAGCAAGGGGAAGAGAGAGTTCATGGAATAGAGGGACGCCTGGGAAAAGAGTCAGGGGAGGGGAAAAGAGCTAAAAGAGAGAGTTAATGCAGAAGAGGGAAACCAGGGAAAAGAGAGAGTCGATGGAAAAAGAAGGGAAAGAGAGAGTTAATGCAGAAGAGGGAAACCAGGGAAAAGAGAAAGTCGATGGAAAAGAAGGGAAAGAGAGAGTTAATGCAGAAGAGGGAAACCAGGGAAAAGAGAGAGTCGATGGAAAAGAAGGGGAAGAGAGAATTCATGGAAAAGATGGAAGCCAGGGAAAAGAGAGAGTCGGGGGGAAAGAATAGAAAGAGAGAGTTCATGGAAAAGAGGGACGCCAGGGAAAAGAGTCAGGGGAGGGGAAAAGAGCTAAAAGAGAGAGTTAATGCAGAAGAGAGAAACCAGGGGAAAGAGAGAGTGGAGGGAAAAGAAGGGGAAGAGAGAGTTCTTGCAAAACGAGGGACGCCAGGGAAAAGAGTCAGGGGACGGGAAAAGAGCTAAAAGAGAGAGTTAATGCAGAAGAGGTAAACCAGGGGAAAGAGAGAGTGGAGGGAAAAGAAGGGGAAGAGAGAGTTCTTGCAAAACGAGGGACGCCAGGGAAAAGAGTCACGTGACGGGAAAAGAGCTAAAAGAGAGAGTTAATGCAGAAGAGGTAAACCAGGGGAAAGAGAGAGTGGAGGGAAAAGAAGGGGAAGAGAGAGTTCTTGCAAAACGAGGGAGGCCAGGGAAAAGAGTCACGCGAGGGGAAAAGAGCTAAAAGAGAGAGTTAATGGAAAGGGGGAAACCAGGGAAAAGAGAGAGTTGAGGGGAAAGAAGGGGAAGAGAGAGTTAATGCAGAAGAGGGAAACCAGGAAAAAGAGAGAGCTGAGGGGAAAAAGAAGGGAAAGAGAGAGTTAATGCAGAAGAGGGAAACGAGGGAAAATAGAGAGTCGATGGAAAAGAAGGGGAAGAAAGAGTTCATGCAGAAGAGGGAAACCAGGGAAAAGAGAGAGTCAATGGAAAAGAAGGGAAAGAGACAGGTAATGTCGAAGAGGGAAACCAGGAAAAAAACAAAGTCGAGGGGGAAGAAGGGGAAGAGAGAGTTCATGGAAAAGAGGGAAGCCTGGGAAAACAGTCAGGGGAGGGGGAAAGACCTAAAAGAGAGAGTTAATGCAGAAGAGGGAAACCAGGGAAAAGAGAGAGTCGAGGGAAAAGAAGGGAAAGAGAGAGGTAATGCAGAAGAAGGAAACCAAAGAAAGAGTCGAAGGAAAAAGAAGGGAACGGGAGAAATCATGGAAAAGAGGGAAACCAGGGGAAAGAGAGAGTGGAGGGAAAAGAAGGGGAAGAGAGAGTTCTTGCAAAACGAGGGACGCCAGGGAACAGAGTCCGGGGAGGGGAAAAGAGCTAAAAGAGAGAGTTAATGCAGAAGAGGGAAACCAGGGAAAGAGAGAGACGATGGAAAAAGGAAGGGTAAGAGAGAGTTCATGGAAAAGAGGGAAGCCAGGGAAAGGAGAGAGTCGAGGGAAAAGAGGGGGAAGAGAGAGTTCATAGAAAAGAGGAAAACCAGGGGAAAGAGAGAGACGAGGGAAAAGAACGGGAAGAGAGAGTTAATGCAGAAGAGGGAAACCAGCGAAAACAGTGTCGAGTGAAAAGAAGGGAAAGAGAGAGTTAATGCAGAAGAGGGAAGCCAGGGAAAAGAGAGAGTCGAGGGAAAAGAAGGGAAAGAGAGAGTTCATAGAAAAGAGGGAAGCCAGGGAAAAGAGTCACACGAGGGGAAAAGAGCTAAAAGAGAGAGTTAATGCAGAAGAGGGAAACCAGGGAAAAGAGGGAGTCGATGGAAAACAAGGGGAAGAGAGAGTTCATGAAAAAGAGGGAAGCCAGGGAAAAGAGAGAGTCGTGGTAAAAGAAGGGGAAGAGAGAGTTCATAGAAAATAGGAAAACCAGGGAAAAGAGAGAGACGAGGGAAAAGAGGGGATAGAGAGAGTTCATGGAAAAGAGGGACGCCGGGAAAAAGAGCTAAAACAGAGAGTTAATGCAGAAGAGGGAAGCCAGGGAAAAGAGAGAGTCGAGGTAAAAGAAGGGGAAGAGAGAGTTCATAGAAAACAGGAAAACCAGGGAAAAGAGAGAGACGAGGGAAAAGAGCTAAAGGAGAGAGTTAATGCAGAAGAGGGAAACCAGCGAAAAGAGAGAGTCGAGGGAAAAGAGGGGAAAAGAGAGTTCATGGAAAAGAGACAAGTCAGGGAAAAGATAGAGACAAGGGAAAAGACGGGAAAGAGAGAGCTCATGGAAAAGAGAGACGATGGGAAAAAGAGCTAAAAGAGAGAGTTAATGGAAAAGAGGGGAACCAGGGGAAAGAGAGAGTCGAGGGAAAAGACGGGAAACAGAGAGTTAATGCAGGGAGGGGAAACGAGGGAAAAGAGAGATTCGATGGAAAACAAGGGGAAGAGAGAGTTCATGAAAAGGAGGGAAGCCAGGGAAAATAGAGAGTGGAGGGAAAAGAGGGGAAAGAGAGAGCTCATGGAAAAGAGGGACGCCGGGAAAAAGAGCTAAAAGAGAGAGTTAGTGCAGAAGAGGGAAGCCAGGGGAAAGAGAGAATCGAGGGAAAAGAAGGGGAAGAGAGAGTTCATGGAAAAGAGGGACGCCAGGGAAAAGAGCTAAAAGAGAGAGTTAATGCAGAAGAGGGAAACCAGGGGAAAGAGAGAGAGGAGGCAAAAGAGGGGAAAGGGAGAGCTCATGGAAAAGAGGGAAACCAGGGGAAAGAGAGAGTGGAGGGAAAAGAGGGGAAAGAGAGCGCTCATTGAAAAGAGGGAAGCCAGGGAAAAGAGAGATTCGAGGGAAAAGAGGGGGAGGAGAGAGTTCATAGAAAAGAGGGAAGCCAGGGAAAAGAGAGAGTCGAGGGAAAAGACAGGAAAGAGAGTTAATGCAGAAGAGGGAAACCAGGGGAAAGAGAGAGTCGAGGGAAAAGAGGGCAAAGAGAGAGTTAATGCAGAAGAGGGAAGCCGGGGGAAAGAGAGAGTGGAGGGAAAAGACAGGAAAGAGAGTTAATGCAGAAGAGGGAAACCAGGGGAAAGAGAGAGTCGAGGAAAAAGAGGGCAAAGAGAGAGTTAATGCAGAAGAAGGAAGCCAGGAAAAATAGAGTCGATGTAAAAAGAAGGGAATGAGAGAAATCATGGAAAAGAGGGAAGCAAGGGAAAAGAGAGAGTCGAGGGAAAAGAGGGGGAAGAGAGAGTTCATAGAAAAGAGGAAAACCAGGGAAAAGAGAGAGACGAGGGAAAAGAATAGAAAGAGAGAGATCATGGAAAGGGTGGAAGCCACGGAAAATAGTCAGGCGAGGGGAAAAGAGCTAAAAGAGAGAGATAATGCAGAAGAGGGAAGCCAGGGAAAAGAGAGAGTCGAGGGAAAAGAGGGGGAAGAGAGAGTTCATAGAAAAGAGGAAAAACAGGGAAAAGAGAGAGACGAGGGAAAAGAATAGAAAGAGAGAGATCATGGAAAGGGTGGAAGCCACGGAAAATAGTCAGGCAAGGGGAAAAGAACTAAAAGAGAGCGATAATGCAGAAGAGGGAAGCCAGGGAAAAGAGAGAGTGGAGGGAAAAGAGGGGAAATAGAGAGTTCATGCAGGGAGGGGAAACCAGGGAAAAGAGAGAGTCGATGGAAAACAAGGGGAAAAGAGAGTTCATGAAAAGGAGGGAAGCCAAGGAAAAGAGAGAGTCGAGGGGAAAGACGGGAAACAGAGAGTTAATGCAGAAGAGGGAAACCAGCGATAACAGAGAGTCGATAGAAAACAAGGGGAAGAGAGAGTTCATGTAGAAGAGGGAAGCCAGGGAAAAGAGAGAGTCGAGGGAAAAGAGGGGGGAAGAGAGAGTTCATAGAAAAGACGGAAGCCAGGGAAAAGAGAGAGTCGAGGGAAAAGAGGGGGAAGAGAGAGTTCATAGAAAAGAGGAAAACCAGGGGAAAGAGAGAGACGAGGGAAAAGAACGGGAAGAGAGAGTTAATGCAGAAGAGGGAAACCAGCGAAAACAGTGTCGAGTGAAAAGAAGGGAAAGAGAGAGTTAATGCAGAAGAGGGAAGCCAGGGAAAAGAGAGAGTCGAGGGAAAAGAAGGGAAAGAGAGAGTTAATGCAGAAGAGGGAAGCCAGGGAAAAGAGTCACACGAGGGGAAAAGAGCTAAAAGAGAGAGTTAATGCAGAAGAGGGAAACCAGGGAAAAGAGAGAGTCGATGGAAAACAAGGGGAAGAGAGAGTTCATGAAAAAGAGGGAAGCCAGGGAAAAGAGAGAGTCGTGGTAAAAGAAGGGGAAGAGAGAGTTCATAGAAAATAGGAAAACCAGGGAAAAGAGAGAGACGAGGGAAAAGAGGGGATAGAGAGAGTTCATGGAAAAGAGGGACGCCGGGAAAAAGAGCTAAAACAGAGAGTTAATGCAGAAGAGGGAAGCCAGGGAAAAGAGAGAGTCGAGGGAAAAGAAGGGGAAGAGAGAGTTCATAGAAAACAGGAAAACCAGGGAAAAGAGAGAGACGAGGGAAAACAAGGGGAAGAGAGAGTTCATGGAAAAAATGGAAGCCAGGGAAAAGAGAGAGTCGGGGGAAAAGAAGGGAAAGAGAGAGTTCATGGAAAAGAGGGACGCCAGCGAAAAGAGTCAGGGGAGGGGGAAGGAGCTAAAAGAGAGAGTTAATGCAGAAGAGGGAAACCAGGGAAAAGAAAGAGTCGATGGAAAAGGTGAAGAAAGAGTTCATGCAGAAGACAGAAACCAGGAAATGAGAGTCGAGGGAAAAGAATAGAAAGAGAGAGTTAATGCAGAAAAGGGAAACCCGGGAAAAGAGAGAGTTGACGGAAAAGAAGGGGAAGAGAGAGTTCTCGGAAAAGACGGAAGCCGGGGAAAACAGAGAGTCGGGGGGAAAGAACAGTAAGAGACAGTTCATGGAAAAGAGGGACGCCTGGGAAAAGAGTCACTCGAGGGGAAAAGAGCTAAAAGAGAGAGGTAATGCAGAAGAGGGAAACCAGCGAAAAGAGAGAGTCGAGGGAAAAGAAGGGAACGAGAGAAATCATGCAGAAGAGGGAAACCAGGAAAAAGAGGGAGTCGAGGGAAAGCAAGGGGAAGAGAGAGTTCATGGAATAGAGGGACGCCTGGGAAAAGAGTCAGGGGAGGGGAAAAGAGCTAAAAGAGAGAGTTAATGCAGAAGAGGGAAACCAGGGAAAAGAGAGAGTCGATGGAAAAAGAAGGGAAAGAGAGAGTTAATGCAGAAGAGGGAAACCAGGGAAAAGAGAAAGTCGATGGAAAAGAAGGGAAAGAGAGAGTTAATGCAGAAGAGGGAAACCAGGGAAAAGAGAGAGTCGATGGAAAAGAAGGGGAAGAGAGAATTCATGGAAAAGATGGAAGCCAGGGAAAAGAGAGAGTCGGGGGGAAAGAATAGAAAGAGAGAGTTCATGGAAAAGAGGGACGCCAGGGAAAAGAGTCAGGGGAGGGGAAAAGAGCTAAAAGAGAGAGTTAATGCAGAAGAGGGAAACCAGGGGAAAGAGAGAGTGGAGGGAAAAGAAGGGGAAGAGAGAGTTCTTGCAAAACGAGGGACGCCAGGGAAAAGAGTCAGGGGACGGGAAAAGAGCTAAAAGAGAGAGTTAATGCAGAAGAGGTAAACCAGGGGAAAGAGAGAGTGGAGGGAAAAGAAGGGGAAGAGAGAGTTCTTGCAAAACGAGGGACGCCAGGGAAAAGAGTCACGTGACGGGAAAAGAGCTAAAAGAGAGAGTTAATGCAGAAGAGGTAAACCAGGGGAAAGAGAGAGTGGAGGGAAAAGAAGGGGAAGAGAGAGTTCTTGCAAAACGAGGGAGGCCAGGGAAAAGAGTCACGCGAGGGGAAAAGAGCTAAAAGAGAGAGTTAATGGAAAGGGGGAAACCAGGGAAAAGAGAGAGTTGAGGGGAAAGAAGGGGAAGAGAGAGTTAATGCAGAAGAGGGAAACCAGGAAAAAGAGAGAGCTGAGGGGAAAAAGAAGGGAAAGAGAGAGTTAATGCAGAAGAGGGAAACGAGGGAAAATAGAGAGTCGATGGAAAAGAAGGGGAAGAAAGAGTTCATGCAGAAGAGGGAAACCAAAGAAAGAGTCGAAGGAAAAAGAAGGGAACGGGAGAAATCATGGAAAAGAGGGAAACCAGGGGAAAGAGAGAGTGGAGGGAAAAGAAGGGGAAGAGAGAGTTCTTGCAAAACGAGGGACGCCAGGGAACAGAGTCCGGGGAGGGGAAAAGAGCTAAAAGAGAGAGTTAATGCAGAAGAGGGAAACCAGGGAAAGAGAGAGACGATGGAAAAAGGAAGGGTAAGAGAGAGTTCATGGAAAAGAGGGAAGCCAGGGAAAGGAGAGAGTCGAGGGAAAAGAGGGGGAAGAGAGAGTTCATAGAAAAGAGGAAAACCAGGGGAAAGAGAGAGACGAGGGAAAAGAACGGGAAGAGAGAGTTAATGCAGAAGAGGGAAACCAGCGAAAACAGTGTCGAGTGAAAAGAAGGGAAAGAGAGAGTTAATGCAGAAGAGGGAAGCCAGGGAAAAGAGAGAGTCGAGGGAAAAGAAGGGAAAGAGAGAGTTCATAGAAAAGAGGGAAGCCAGGGAAAAGAGTCACACGAGGGGAAAAGAGCTAAAAGAGAGAGTTAATGCAGAAGAGGGAAACCAGGGAAAAGAGGGAGTCGATGGAAAACAAGGGGAAGAGAGAGTTCATGAAAAAGAGGGAAGCCAGGGAAAAGAGAGAGTCGTGGTAAAAGAAGGGGAAGAGAGAGTTCATAGAAAATAGGAAAACCAGGGAAAAGAGAGAGACGAGGGAAAAGAGGGGATAGAGAGAGTTCATGGAAAAGAGGGACGCCGGGAAAAAGAGCTAAAACAGAGAGTTAATGCAGAAGAGGGAAGCCAGGGAAAAGAGAGAGTCGAGGTAAAAGAAGGGGAAGAGAGAGTTCATAGAAAAGAGGGACGCCAGGGAAAAGAGCTAAAAGAGAGAGTTAATGCAGAAGAGGGAAACCAGGGGAAAGAGAGAGAGGAGGCAAAAGAGGGGAAAGGGAGAGCTCATGGAAAAGAGGGAAACCAGGGGAAAGAGAGAGTGGAGGGAAAAGAGGGGAAAGAGAGCGCTCATTGAAAAGAGGGAAGCCAGGGAAAAGAGAGATTCGAGGGAAAAGAGGGGGAGGAGAGAGTTCATAGAAAAGAGGGAAGCCAGGGAAAAGAGAGAGTCGAGGGAAAAGACAGGAAAGAGAGTTAATGCAGAAGAGGGAAACCAGGGGAAAGAGAGAGTCGAGGGAAAAGAGGGCAAAGAGAGAGTTAATGCAGAAGAGGGAAGCCGGGGGAAAGAGAGAGTGGAGGGAAAAGACAGGAAAGAGAGTTAATGCAGAAGAGGGAAACCAGGGGAAAGAGAGAGTCGAGGAAAAAGAGGGCAAAGAGAGAGTTAATGCAGAAGAAGGAAGCCAGGAAAAATAGAGTCGATGTAAAAAGAAGGGAATGAGAGAAATCATGGAAAAGAGGGAAGCAAGGGAAAAGAGAGAGTCGAGGGAAAAGAGGGGGAAGAGAGAGTTCATAGAAAAGAGGAAAACCAGGGAAAAGAGAGAGACGAGGGAAAAGAATAGAAAGAGAGAGATCATGGAAAGGGTGGAAGCCACGGAAAATAGTCAGGCGAGGGGAAAAGAGCTAAAAGAGAGAGATAATGCAGAAGAGGGAAGCCAGGGAAAAGAGAGAGTGGAGGGAAAAGAGGGGAAATAGAGAGTTCATGCAGGGAGGGGAAACCAGGGAAAAGAGAGAGTCGATGGAAAACAAGGGGAAAAGAGAGTTCATGAAAAGGAGGGAAGCCAAGGAAAAGAGAGAGTCGAGGGGAAAGACGGGAAACAGAGAGTTAATGCAGAAGAGGGAAACCAGCGATAACAGAGAGTCGATAGAAAACAAGGGGAAGAGAGAGTTCATGCAGAAGAGGGAAGCCAGGGAAAAGAGAGAGTCGAGGGAAAAGAGGGGGGAAGAGAGAGTTCATAGAAAAGACGGAAGCCAGGGAAAAGAGAGAGTCGAGGGAAAAGAGGGGGAAGAGAGAGTTCATAGAAAAGAGGAAAACCAGGGGAAAGAGAGAGACGAGGGAAAAGAACGGGAAGAGAGAGTTAATGCAGAAGAGGGAAACCAGCGAAAACAGTGTCGAGTGAAAAGAAGGGAAAGAGAGAGTTAATGCAGAAGAGGGAAGCCAGGGAAAAGAGAGAGTCGAGGGAAAAGAAGGGAAAGAGAGAGTTAATGCAGAAGAGGGAAGCCAGGGAAAAGAGAGAGTTGAGGGAAAAGAAAGGAACGAGAGAGTTCATAGAAAAGAGGGAAGCCAGGGAAAAGAGTCACACGAGGGGAAAAGAGCTAAAAGAGAGAGTTAATGCAGAAGAGGGAAACCAGGGAAAAGAGAGAGTCGATGGAAAACAAGGGGAAGAGAGAGTTCATGAAAAAGAGGGAAGCCAGGGAAAAGAGAGAGTCGTGGTAAAAGAAGGGGATGAGAGAGTTCATAGAAAATAGGAAAACCAGGGAAAAGAGAGAGACGAGGGAAAAGAGGGGATAGAGAGAGTTCATGGAAAAGAGGGACGCCGGGAAAAAGAGCTAAAACAGAGAGTTAATGCAGAAGAGGGAAGCCAGGGAAAAGAGAGAGTCGAGGGAAAAGAAGGGGAAGAGAGAGTTCATAGAAAACAGGAAAACCAGGGAAAAGAGAGAGACGAGGGAAAACAAGGGGAAGAGAGAGTTCATGGAAAAAATGGAAGCCAGGGAAAAGAGAGAGTCGGGGGAAAAGAAGGGAAAGAGAGAGTTCATGGAAAAGAGGGACGCCAGCGAAAAGAGTCAGGGGAGGGGGAAGGAGCTAAAAGAGAGAGTTAATGCAGAAAAGGGAAACCCGGGAAAAGAGAGAGTTGACGGAAAAGAAGGGGAAGAGAGAGTTCTCGGAAAAGACGGAAGCAGGGGAAAACAGAGAGTCGGGGGGAAAGAACAGTAAGAGACAGTTCATGGAAAAGAGGGACGCCTGGGAAAAGAGTCACTCGAGGGGAAAAGAGCTAAAAGAGAGAAGTAATGCAGAAGAGGGAAACCAGCGAAAAGAGAGAGTCGAGGGAAAAGAAGGGAACGAGAGAAATCATGCAGAAGAGGGAAACCAGGAAAAAGAGGGAGTCGAGGGAAAGCAAGGGGAAGAGAGAGTTCATGGAATAGAGGGACGCCTGGGAAAAGAGTCAGGGGAGGGGAAAAGAGCTAAAAGAGAGAGTTAATGCAGAAGAGGGAAACCAGGGAAAAGAGAGAGTCGATGGAAAAAGAAGGGAAAGAGAGAGTTAATGCAGAAGAGGGAAACCAGGGAAAAGAGAAAGTCGATGGAAAAGAAGGGAAAGAGAGAGTTAATGCAGAAGAGGGAAACCAGGGAAAAGAGAGAGTCGATGGAAAAGAAGGGGAAGAGAGAATTCATGGAAAAGATGGAAGCCAGGGAAAAGAGAGAGTCGGGGGGAAAGAATAGAAAGAGAGAGTTCATGGAAAAGAGGGACGCCAGGGAAAAGAGTCAGGGGAGGGGAAAAGAGCTAAAAGAGAGAGTTAATGCAGAAGAGGGAAACCAGGGGAAAGAGAGAGTGGAGGGAAAAGAAGGGGAAGAGAGAGTTCTTGCAAAACGAGGGACGCCAGGGAAAAGAGTCAGGGGACGGGAAAAGAGCTAAAAGAGAGAGTTAATGCAGAAGAGGTAAACCAGGGGAAAGAGAGAGTGGAGGGAAAAGAAGGGGAAGAGAGAGTTCTTGCAAAACGAGGGACGCCAGGGAAAAGAGTCACGTGACGGGAAAAGAGCTAAAAGAGAGAGTTAATGCAGAAGAGGTAAACCAGGGGAAAGAGAGAGTGGAGGGAAAAGAAGGGGAAGAGAGAGTTCTTGCAAAACGAGGGAGGCCAGGGAAAAGAGTCACGTGACGGGAAAAGAGCTAAAAGAGAGAGTTAATGGAAAGGGGGAAACCAGGGAAAAGAGAGAGTTGAGGGGAAAGAAGGGGAAGAGAGAGTTAATGCAGAAGAGGGAAACCAGGAAAAAGAGAGAGCTGAGGGGAAAAAGAAGGGAAAGAGAGAGTTAATGCAGAAGAGGGAAACGAGGGAAAATAGAGAGTCGATGGAAAAGAAGGGGAAGAAAGAGTTCATGCAGAAGAGGGAAACCAGGGAAAAGAGAGAGTCAATGGAAAAGAAGGGAAAGAGACAGGTAATGTCGAAGAGGGAAACCAGGAAAAAAACAAAGTCGAGGGGGAAGAAGGGGAAGAGAGAGTTCATGGAAAAGAGGGAAGCCTGGGAAAACAGTCAGGGGAGGGGGAAAGACCTAAAAGAGAGAGTTAATGCAGAAGAGGGAAACCAGGGAAAAGAGAGAGTCGAGGGAAAAGAAGGGAAAGAGAGAGGTAATGCAGAAGAAGGAAACCAAAGAAAGAGTCGAAGGAAAAAGAAGGGAACGGGAGAAATCATGGAAAAGAGGGAAACCAGGGGAAAGAGAGAGTGGAGGGAAAAGAAGGGGAAGAGAGAGTTCTTGCAAAACGAGGGACGCCAGGGAACAGAGTCCGGGGAGGGGAAAAGAGCTAAAAGAGAGAGTTAATGCAGAAGAGGGAAACCAGGGAAAAGAGAGAGTCGAGGGAAAAGAAGGGAACGGGAGAAATCATGGAAAAGAGGGAAACCAGGGGAAAGAGAGAGTGGAGGGAAAAGAAGGGGAAGAGAGAGTTCTTGCAAAAGGAGGGACGCCAGGGAACAGAGTCCGGGGAGGGGAAAAGAGCTAAAAGAGAGAGTTGATGCAGAAGAGGGAAACCAGGGAAAAGAGAGAGTCGAGGGAAAAGAAGGGAAAGAGAGAGGTAATGCAGAAGAGGTAAACCAGGGATAATAGAGAGTCGATGGAAAAGAAGGGGAAGAGAGAATTCATGGAAAAGATGGAAGCCAGGGAAAAGAGAGAGTCGGGGGAAAAGAATAGAAAGAGAGAGTTCATGGAAAAGAGGGAGGCCAGGGAAAAGAGTCAGGGGAGGGGAAAAGAGCTAAAAGAGAGAGGTAATGCAGAAGAGGGAAACCAGGGAAAGAGAGAGACGATGGAAAAAGGAAGGGTAAGAGAGAGTTCATGGAAAAGAGGGAAGCCAGGGAAAGGAGAGAGTCGGGGGAAAAGAATAGAAAGAGAGAGTTCTTGGAAAAGAGGGACGGCAGGGAACAGAGTCACGCGAGGGGAAAAGAGCTAAAAGAGAGAGTTAATGCAGAAGAGGGAAACCAGGGAAAAGAGAGAGTCGATGGAAAAGAAGGGAAACAGAGTTCATGGAAAAGAGGGACGCCAGGGAAAAGAGTCAGGGGAGGGGAAAAGAGCTAAAAGAGAGAGTTAATGCAGAAGAGGGAAACCAGGGAAAAGAGAGAGTCGAGGTAAAAGAAGGGGAAGAGAGAGTTCATAGAAAAGAGGAAAACCAGGGAAAAGAGAGAGACGAGGGAAAAGAACGGAAAGAGAGAGATCATGGAAAGAGGGAAACCAGGGGAAAGAGAGAGTGGAGGGAAAAGAGGGGAAAGAGAGAGCTCTTTGAAAAGAGGGAAGCCAGGGAAAAGAGATAAAACAGAGAGTTTATGGAAAAGAGGGACGCCAGGGAAAAGAGTCACGCGAGGGGAAAAGAGCTAAAAGAGAGAGTTAATGCATAAGAGGGAAACCAGCGAAAAGAGAGAGTCGATGGAAAACAAGGGGAAGTGAGAGTTCATGATAAAGCGGGAAGCCAGGGAAATGAGAGAGTCGATGGAAAACAAGGGGAAGAGAGAGTTAATGCAGAAGAGGGAAGCCAGGGAAAAGAGAGAGTCGAGGGAAAAGAGGGGGAAGTAAGAGTTCATAGAAAAGAGGGAAGCCAGGGAAAAGAGTCCGGCGAGCGGAAAAAAGCTAAAGGGGAGAGAGTTAATGCATAAGAGGGAAAGCAGCGAAAAGAGAGAGTCGATGGAAAACAAGGGGAAGAAAGAGTTCATGATATATCGGGAAGCCAGGGAAATGAGATAGTCGATGGAAAACAAGGGGAAGAGAGAGTTAATGCAGAAGAGGGAAGCCAGGGAAAAGAGAGAGTCGAGGGAAAAGAGGGGGAAGAGAGAGTTCATAGAAAAGACGGAAGCCAGGGAAAAGAGAGAGTCGAGGGAAAAGAGGGGGAAGAGAGAGTTCATAGAAAAGAGGAAAACCAGGGGAAGGAGAGAGACGAGGGAAAAGAACGGGAAGAGAGAGTTAATGCAGAAGAGGGAAACCAGCGAAAACAGTGTCGAGTGAAAAGAAGGGAAAGAGAGAGTTGATGCAGAAGAGGGAAGCCAGGGAAAAGAGAGAGTCGAGGGAAAAGAAGGGAAAGAGAGAGTTAATGCAGAAGAGGGAAGCCAGGGAAAAGAGAGAGTCGAGGGAAAAGAAAGGAACGAGAGAGTTCATAGAAAAGAGGGAAGCCAGGGAAAAGAGTCACACGAGGGGAAAAGAGCTAAAAGAGAGAGTTAATGCAGAAGAGGGAAACCAGGGAAAAGAGAGAGTCGATGGAAAACAAAGGGAAGAGAGAGTTCATGAAAAAGAGGGAAGCCAGGGAAAAGAGAGAGTCGTGGTAAAAGAAGGGGAAGAGAGAGTTCATAGAAAATAGGAAAACCAGGGAAAAGAGAGAGACGAGGGAAAAGAGGGGATAGAGAGAGTCCATGGAAAAGAGGGACGCCGGGAAAAAGAGCTAAAACAGAGAGTTAATGCAGAAGAGGGAAGCCAGGGAAAAGAGAGAGACGAGGGAAAAGAGCTAAAGGAGAGAGTTAATGCAGAAGAGGGAAACCAGCGAAAAGAGAGAGTCGAGGGAAAAGAGGGGGAAAAGAGAGTTCATGGAAAAGAGACAAGTCAGGGAAAAGATAGAGACAAGGGAAAAGACGGGAAAGAGAGAGCTCATGGAAAAGAGGGACGCCGGGAAAAAGAGCTAAAAGAGAGAGTTAATGGAAAAGAGGGGAACCAGGGGAAAGAGAGAGTCGAGGGAAAAGAATAGAAAGAGAGAAATCATGGAAAAGAGGGAATCCAGGGAAAAGAGAAAGTCGAGAGAAAACAAGGGGAAGAGAGAGTTCATGGAAAAGAGGGACGCCTGGGAAAAGAGTCACTCGAGGGGAAAAGAGCTAAAAGAGAGAGGTAATGCAGAAGAGGGAAACCAGCGAAAAGAGAGAGTCGAGGGAAAAGAAGGGAACGAGAGAAATCATGCAGAAGAGGGAAACCAGGAAAAAGAGGGAGTCGAGGGAAAGCAAGGGGAAGAGAGAGTTCATGGAATAGAGGGACGCCTGGGAAAAGAGTCAGGGGAGGGGAAAAGAGCTAAAAGAGAGAGTTAATGCAGAAGAGGGAAACGAGGGAAAAGAGAGAGTCGATGGAAAAAGAAGGGAAAGAGAGAGTTAATGCAGAAGAGGGAAACCAGGGAAAAGAGAAAGTCGATGGAAAAGAAGGGAAAGAGAGAGTTAATGCAGAAGAGGGAAACCAGGGGAAAGAGAGAGTCGATGGAAAAGAAGGGGAAGAGAGAATTCATGGAAAAGATGGAAGCCAGGGAAAAGAGAGAGTCGGGGGGAAAGAATAGAAAGAGAGAGTTCATGGAAAAGAGGGACGCCAGGGAAAAGAGTCAGGGGAGGGGAAAAGAGCTAAAAGAGAGAGTTAATGCAGAAGAGGGAAACCAGGGGAAAGAGAGAGTGGAGGGAAAAGAAGGGGAAGAGAGAGTTCTTGCAAAACGAGGGACGCCAGGGAAAAGAGTCAGGGGACGGGAAAAGAGCTAAAAGAGAGAGTTAATGCAGGAGAGGTAAACCAGGGGAAAGAGAGAGTGGAGGGAAAAGAAGGGGAAGAGAGAGTTCTTGCAAAACGAGGGACGCCAGGGAAAAGAGTCACGTGACGGGAAAAGAGCTAAAAGAGAGAGTTAATGCAGAAGAGGTAAACCAGGGGAAAGAGAGAGTGGAGGGAAAAGAAGGGGAAGAGAGAGTTCTTGCAAAACGAGGGAGGCCAGGGAAAAGAGTCACGCGAGGGGAAAAGAGCTAAAAGAGAGAGTTAATGGAAAGGGGGAAACCAGGGAAAAGAGAGAGTTGAGGGGAAAGAAGGGGAAGAGAGAGTTAATGCAGAAGAGGGAAACCAGGAAAAAGAGAGAGCTGAGGGGAAAAAGAAGGGAAAGAGAGAGTTAATGCAGAAGAGGGAAACGAGGGAAAATAGAGAGTCGATGGAAAAGAAGGGGAAGAAAGAGTTCATGCAGAAGAGGGAAACCAGGGAAAAGAGAGAGTCAATGGAAAAGAAGGGAAACAGAGTTCATGGAAAAGAGGGACGCCAGGGAAAAGAGTCAGGGGAGGGGAAAAGAGCTAAAAGAGAGAGTTAATGCAGAAGAGGGAAACCAGGGAAAAGAGAGAGTCGAGGTAAAAGAAGGGGAAGAGAGAGTTCATAGAAAAGAGGAAAACCAGGGAAAAGAGAGAGACGAGGGAAAAGAACGGAAAGAGAGAGATCATGGAAAGAGGGAAACCAGGGGAAAGAGAGAGTGGAGGGAAAAGAGGGGAAAGAGAGAGCTCTTTGAAAAGAGGGAAGCCAGGGAAAAGAGATAAAACAGAGAGTTTATGGAAAAGAGGGACGCCAGGGAAAAGAGTCACGCGAGGGGAAAAGAGCTAAAAGAGAGAGTTAATGTATAAGAGGGAAACCAGCGAAAAGAGAGAGTCGATGGAAAACAAGGGGAAGTGAGAGTTCATGATAAAGCGGGAAGCCAGGGAAATGAGAGAGTCGATGGAAAACAAGGGGAAGAGAGAGTTAATGCAGAAGAGGGAAGCCAGGGAAAAGAGAGAGTCGAGGGAAAAGAAGGGGAAGAGAGAGTTCTTGGAAAAGACGGAAGCCAGGGAAAACAGAGAGTCGGGGGAAAAGAACAGTAAGACACAGTTCATGGAAAAGAGGGACGCCTGGGAAAAGAGTCACTCGAGGGGGAAAGAGCTAAAAGAGAGAGTTAATGCAGAAGAGGGAAACCAGCGAAAAGAGAGAGTCGAGGGAAAAGAAGGGAACGAGAGAAATCATGCAGAAGAGGGAAACCAGGAAAAAGAGGGAGTCGAGGGAAAACAAGGGGAAGAGAGAGTTCATGGAATAGAAGGACGCCTGGGAAAAGAGTCGGGGGGGGGGAAGAGCTAACAGAGAGAGTTAATGCAGAAGAGGGAAACCAGGGAAAAGAGAGAGTCGAGGGAAAAGAAGGTGAAGAAAGAGTTCATTCAGGAGAGGTAAACCAGGGATAATAGAGAGTCGATGGAAAAGAAGGGGAAGAGAGAATTCATGGAAAAGATGGAAGCCAGGGAAAAGAGAGAGTCGGGGGAAAAGAATAGAAAGAGAGAGTTCATGGGAAAGAGGGAGGCCAGGGAAAAGAGTCAGGGAAGAAGAAAAGAGCTAAAAGAGAGAGGTAATGCAGAAGAGGGAAACCAGGGAAAGAGAGAGACGATGGAAAAAGAAGGGGAAGAGAGAGTTAATGCAGAAGAGGGAAACCAGTGAAAAGAGAGAGTCGAGGGGAAAGAAGGGGAAGAGAAAGTTCATGGAAAAGAGGGAAGCCAGGGAAAGGAGAGAGTCGGGGGAAAAGAATAGAAAGAGAGAGTTCTTGGAAAAGAGGGACGCCAGGGAACAGAGTCACGCGAGGGGAAAAGAGCTAAAAGAGAGAGTTAATGCAGAAGAGGGAAACCAGGGAAAAGAGAGAGTCGATGGAAAAGAAGGGAAACAGAGTTCATGGAAAAGAGGGACGCCAGGGAAAAGAGTCAGGGGAGGGGAAAAGAGCTAAAAGAGAGAGTTAATGCAGAAGAGGGAAACCAGGGAAAAGAGAGAGTCGATGGAAAAGAAGGGAAACAGAGTTCATGGAAAAGAGGGACGCCAGGGAAAAGAGTCAGGGGAGGGGAAAAGAGCTAAAAGAGAGAGGTAATGCAGAAGAGGGAAACCAGGGAAAAGAGAGAGTCGAGGGAAAAGAAGGTGAAGAAAGAGTTCATTCAGAAGAGGTAAACCAGGGATAATAGAGAGTCGATGGAAAAGAAGGGGAAGAGAGAATTCATGGAAAAGATGGAAGCCAGGGAAAAGAGTCACGCGAGGGGAAAAGAGCTAAAAGAGAGAGTTCATGGAAAGGGGGAAACCAGGGAAAAGAGAGAGTCGAGGGGAAAGAAGGGGAAGAGAGAGGTAATGCAGAAGAAGGAAACCAAAGAAAGAGAGAGTCGATGGAAAAAGAAGGGAACGGGAGAAATCATCGAAAAGAGGGAAACCAGGGGAAAGAGAGAGTCGAGGGAAAACAAGGGGAAGAGAGAGTTAATGCAGAAGAGGGAAGCCAGGGAAAAGAGAGAGTCGAGGGAAAAGAAAGGAACGAGAGAGTTCATAGAAAAGAGGGAAGCCAGGGAAAAGAGTCACACGAGGGGAAAAGAGCTAAAAGAGAGAGTTAATGCAGAAGAGGGAAACCAGGGAAAAGAGAGAGTCGATGGAAAACAAGGGGAAGAGAGAGTTCATGAAAAAGAGGGAAGCCAGGGAAAAGAGAGAGTCGTGGTAAAAGAAGGGGAAGAGAGAGTTCATAGAAAAGAGGGAGGCCAGGGAAAAGAGTCAGGGGAGGGGAAAAGAGCTAAAAGAGAGAGTTAATGCAGAAGGGGGAAACCAGGGAAATGAGAGAGTCGATGGAAAAGAAGGGGAAGAGAGAGTTCATGGAAAAGATGGAGGCCAGTGAAAAGAGAGAGTCGGGGGAAAAGAATAGAAAGAGAGAGTTCATGGAAAAAAGGGAGGCCAGGGAAAAGAGTCAGGGGAGGGGAAAATAGCTAAAAGAGAGAGTTAATGCAGAAGAGGGAAACCAGCGAAAAGAGAGAGTCGAGGAAAAAGAAGGGAACGAGAGAAATCATGGAAAAGAGGGAATCCAGGGAAAAGAGAAAGTCGAGGGAAAACAAGGGGAAGAGAGAGTTCATGGAAAAGAGGGACGCCTGGGAAAACAGTCAGGGGAGGGGAAAAGAGCTAAAAGAGAGAGTTAATGCAGAGGAGGGAAACCAGGGAAAAGAGAGAGTCAAGGGAAAAGAAGGGAAAGAGGGAGGTAATGCAGAAGAGGTAAAACAGGAAAAGAGAGAGTCGGGGGAAAAGAATAGAAAGAGAGAGTTCATAGAAAAGAGGGAGGCCAGGGAAAAGAGTCAGGGGAGGGGAAAAGAGCTAAAAGAGAGAGTTAATGCAGAAGAGGGAAACCAGGGAAAAGAGAGAGTGAAGGGAAAAGAAGGGAACGAGAGAAATCATGGAAAAGAGGGAATCCAGGGAAAAGAGAAAGTCGAGAGAAAACAAGGGGAAGAGAGAGTTCTTGGAAAAGAGGGACGCCAGGGAAAAGAGTCACGCGAGGGGAAAAGAGCTAAAAGAGAGAGTTAATGCAGAAGAGGGAAACCCGGAAAAAGGGAGAGTCGATGGAAAAGAAGGGGAAGAGAGAGTTCATGGAAAAGAGGGACGCCAGGGAAAAGAGAGAGTCGATGGAAAAGAAGGGAAAGAGAGAGTTAATGCATAAGAGGGACGCCAGGGAAAAGAGAGAGTCGAGGGAAAAGAAGGGGAAGAGAGAGCTCATGGAAAAAGAGGGAAACCAGGGAAATTGACAGTCGATGGAAAAAGAAGGGAAAGAGAGAGTTAATGCAGAAGTGGGGAAACCAGGGAAAAGAGAGAGTCAATGGAAAAGCAGGGAAAGAGACAGGTAATGTAGAAGAGGGAAACCAGCGAAAAGAGAGAGTCGAGGGGAAAGAAGGGGAAGAGAGAGTTCATGGAAAAGAGGGAAGCCTGGGAAAACAGTCAGGGGAGGGGGAAAGAGCTAAAAGAGAGAGTTCATGCAGAAGAGGGAAACCAGGGAAAAGAGAGAGTCGAGGGAAAACAAGGGGAAGAGAGAGTTCATGGAAAAGAAGGAAAGCAGGGCAGAGAGACAGGTGAGAGGAAAGAGCTAAAGGAGAGAGGTAATGCAGAAGAGGGAAAGCAGGGAAAAGAGACAGGCAAGGGGAAAGAAGGGGAAGAGAGAGTTCATAGAAAAGAGTAAAACAAGGGAAAAGAGAAAGTCGAGGGAAACAACGGAAAAGACAGAGTTCAGGGAAAAGAGGGAAACCAGGGAAAAGAGACAGGCCAAGGGAAAAGAGCTAATAAGAGGCAGTTAATGGACAAGAGGGAAAGCAGCGGAAAGAGAGGGGTGAGGCGAAAAGATGGAAAACCAGGGAAAAGAGACACTCGAGATAAAAGAAGGGGAAGAGAGACTTCATGGAAAAGAGGGAAGCCAGGGAAAAGAGTCAGTGGAGGGGAAAAGAGCTAAAAGAGTGAGTTAATGCAGAAGAGGGAAACCAGGGAAAAGAGAGAGTCGAGGGGAAAGAAGGGGAAGAGAGAGTTCATGGAAAAGATGGAAGCCAGGAAAAAGAGAGAGTCGAGGGGGAAGAAGGGGAAGAGAGAGTTCATGGAAAAGAGGGACGCCTGGGAAAACAGTCAGGGGAGGGGAAAAGGGCTAAAAGAGAGTGTTAATGCAGAAGAGGGAAACCTGAGAAAAGAGAGAGTCGAGGGAAAAGAAGGGGAAGAGAGAGTTCATGGAAAAGAGCGGAGCCAGGGAAAAGAGAGAGTCGAGGGGAAAGAATAGAAAGAGAGAGTTCTTGGAAAAGATGGAAGCCAGGGAAAAGAGAGAGTGGATGAAAAAGAAGGGAAAGAGAGAGTTAATGTAGAAGAGGGAAACCAGGGAAAAGAGAGAGTCGAGGGAAAAGAAGGGGAAGAGAGAGCTCATGGAAAAAGAGGGACTGCAGGGAAAAGAGTCAGGGGAGGGGAAAAGAACTAAAAGAGAGAGTTCATGCAGAAGAGGGAAAGCAGGGAAAAGAGATAGTCTAGGGGAAAAGATGGAAAAGAGACCGATGATGGAAAAAGAGGGGAAAGAGACAGGCATGCGAAAAAGAGCTAAAGGAGAGACTGTGGCATTACATTCCTCCCCCACACCCCACCCCCCATCCTGCCAGCAGGAAACAAAACTTCTCCAGGAAGGGAGAAGGGGAAGGAAACTCTGGAGGCCGCAGGTTGAAATTTGAACTGGCCAGTCGAGATGCGCCAGGTACACTGAGGTGACCCTCCTAGCCAATAGAATTAAATGACCACAGGTCAGATTCGACAGGGGAATAAACGGGGTTCCGCCAGAGGACATGTTGGCAGTCCTTCTCGGAGCAGCGTGTCAGCAGTTGGGGACTCCCCCTCAGGTCGCAGCACCGCCCGAGGTAATCCTCGAGGGAGAGAGCCCTCAGCTTTTAGGTGAGTGATATGCGCATTTTGAGCCATCACTTTAAATCTTGGGGATTCTTAAGTCGGCTGTGTAGTATTGATTCACTTTATGTCATTGAGCCTGTGGTTTTATAAGATGTTACCGGACTTGTAACTAACTTTTGCTGAAGAATAAATCTGAGTTTTAACACCTGTTGGATTTGGTTAGTCGTGCATCCATAACACAGAGTTAAAGTAGAAGAGGGAAACCAAGGAAAAGAGATGGGCGATGGGAAAGAAGGGGAAGAGAGAGTTCATAGAAAAGAGTACAACCGGGGGAAAGAGAGAGGTGAGGGGGGAAGAGATAAAAGAGAGAGTTAATGCAGAAGAGGTAAACCAGGGGAAAGAGAGAGTGGAGGGAAAAGAGGGTAAAGACAGAGCTCAAGGAAAAGAGTGACACCAGGGAAAAGAGTCACGCGACGGGAAAAGAGCTAAAAGAGACAGGTAATGCAGAAGAGGGAAACAAGGGAAAAGAGAGAGTCGAGGGGAAAGAAGGGGAAGAGAAAGTTCATGGAAAAGAGGGAAGCCAGGGAAAAGAGAGAGTCGAGGGAAAAGAAGGTGAAGAAAGAGTTCATTCAGAAGAGGTAAACCAGGGATAATAGAGAGTCGATGGAAAAGAAGGGGAAGAGAGAATTCATGGAAAAGATGGAAGCCAGGGAAAAGAGAGAGTCGGGGGAAAAGAATAGAAAGAGAGAGTTCATGGAAAAGAGGGAGGCCAGGGAAAAGAGTCACGCGAGGGGAAAAGAGCTAAAAGAGAGAGTTCATGGAAAGGGGGAAACCAGGGAAAAGAGAGAGTCGAGGGGAAAGAAGGGGAAGAGAGAGTTAATGCAGAAGAGGGAAACCAGGGAAAAGAGAGAGTCGATGGAAAAGAAGGGGAAGAGAGAATTCATGGAAAAGATGGAAGCCAGGGAAAAGAGAGAGTCGGGGGGAAAGAATAGAAAGAGAGAGTTCATGGAAAAGAGGGACGCCAGGGAAAAGAGTCAGGGGAGGGGAAAAGAGCTAAAAGAGAGAGTTAATGCAGAAGAGGGAAACCAGGGGAAAGAGAGAGTGGAGGGAAAAGAAGGGGAAGAGAGAGTTCTTGCAAAACGAGGGACGCCAGGGAAAAGAGTCAGGGGAGGGGAAAAGAGCTAAAAGAAAGAGTTAATGCAGAAGAGGGAAACCAGGGAAAAGAGAGAGTCGAGGGAAAAGAAGGGAACGGGAGAAATCATGGAAAAGAGGGAAACCAGGGGAAAGAGAGAGTGGAGGGAAAAGAAGGGGAAGAGAGAGTTCTTGCAAAACGAGGGACGCCAGGGAAAAGAGTCCGGGGAGGGGAAAAGAGCTAAAAGAGAGAGTTAATGCAGAAGAGGGAAACCAGGGAAAAGAGAGAGTCGAGGGAAAAGAAGGGAAAGACAGAGGTAATGCAGAAGAGGTAAACCAGGGATAATAGAGAGTCGATGGAAAAGAAGGGGAAGAGAGAATTCATGGAAAAGATGGAAGCCAGGGAAAAGAGAGAGTCGGGGGAAAAGAATAGAAAGAGAGAGTTCATGGAAAAGAGGGAGGCCAGGGAAAAGAGTCAGGGGAGGGGAAAAGAGCTAAAAGAGAGAGGTAATGCAGAAGAGGGAAACCAGGGAAAGAGAGAGACGATGGAAAACGGAAGGGTAAGAGAGAGTTCATGGAAAAGAGGGAAGCCAGGGAAAGGAGAGAGTCGAGGGAAAAGAGGGGGAAGAGAGAGTTCATAGAAAAGAGGAAAACCAGGGGAAAGAGAGAGACGAGGGAAAAGAACGGGAAGAGAGAGTTAATGCAGAAGAGGGAAACCAGCGAAAACAGTGTCGAGTGAAAAGAAGGGAAAGAGAGAGTTAATGCAGAAGAGGGAAGCCAGGGAAAAGAGAGAGTCGAGGGAAAAGAAGGGAAAGAGAGAGTTCATAGAAAAGAGGGAAGCCAGGGAAAAGAGTCACACGAGGGGAAAAGAGCTAAAAGAGAGAGTTAATGCAGAAGAGGGAAACCAGGGAAAAGAGGGAGTCGATGGAAAACAAGGGGAAGAGAGAGTTCATGAAAAAGAGGGAAGCCAGGGAAAAGAGAGAGTCGTGGTAAAAGAAGGGGAAGAGAGAGTTCATAGAAAATAGGAAAACCAGGGAAAAGAGAGAGACGAGGGAAAAGAGGGGATAGAGAGAGTCCATGGAAAAGAGGGACGCCGGGAAAAAGAGCTAAAACAGAGAGTTAATGCAGAAGAGGGAAGCCAGGGAAAAGAGAGAGTCGAGGTAAAAGAAGGGGAAGAGAGAGTTCATAGAAAACAGGAAAACCAGGGAAAAGAGAGAGACGAGGGAAAAGAGCTAAAGGAGAGAGTTAATGCAGAAGAGGGAAACCAGCGAAAAGAGAGAGTCGAGGGAAAAGAGGGGGAAAAGAGAGTTCATGGAAAAGAGACAAGTCAGGGAAAAGATAGAGACAAGGGAAAAGACGGGAAAGAGAGAGCTCATGGAAAAGAGAGACGATGGGAAAAAGAGCTAAAAGAGAGAGTTAATGGAAAAGAGGGGAACCAGGGGAAAGAGAGAGTCGAGGGAAAAGACGGGAAACAGAGAGTTAATGCAGGGAGGGGAAACGAGGGAAAAGAGAGATTCGATGGAAAACAAGGGGAAGAGAGAGTTCATGAAAAGGAGGGAAGCCAGGGAAAATAGAGAGTGGAGGGAAAAGAGGGGAAAGAGAGAGCTCATGGAAAAGAGGGACGCCGGGAAAAAGAGCTAAAAGAGAGAGTTAGTGCAGAAGAGGGAAGCCAGGGGAAAGAGAGAATCGAGGGAAAAGAAGGGGAAGAGAGAGTTCATGGAAAAGAGGGACGCCAGGGAAAAGAGCTAAAAGAGAGAGTTAATGCAGAAGAGGGAAACCAGGGGAAAGAGAGAGAGGAGGCAAAAGAGGGGAAAGGGAGAGCTCATGGAAAAGAGGGAAACCAGGGGAAAGAGAGAGTGGAGGGAAAAGAGGGGAAAGAGAGCGCTCATTGAAAAGAGGGAAGCCAGGGAAAAGAGAGATTCGAGGGAAAAGAGGGGGAGGAGAGAGTTCATAGAAAAGAGGGAAGCCAGGGAAAAGAGAGAGTCGAGGGAAAAGACAGGAAAGAGAGTTATTGCAGAAGAGGGAAACCAGGGGAAAGAGAGAGTCGAGGGAAAAGAGGGCAAAGAGAGAGTTAATGCAGAAGAGGGAAGCCGGGGGAAAGAGAGAGTGGAGGGAAAAGACAGGAAAGAGAGTTAATGCAGAAGAGGGAAACCAGGGGAAAGAGAGAGTCGAGGAAAAAGAGGGCAAAGAGAGAGTTAATGCAGAAGAAGGAAGCCAGGAAAAATAGAGTCGATGTAAAAAGAAGGGAATGAGAGAAATCATGGAAAAGAGGGAAGCAAGGGAAAAGAGAGAGTCGAGGGAAAAGAGGGGGAAGAGAGAGTTCATAGAAAAGAGGAAAACCAGGGAAAAGAGAGAGACGAGGGAAAAGAATAGAAAGAGAGAGATCATGGAAAGGGTGGAAGCCACGGAAAATAGTCAGGCGAGGGGAAAAGAGCTAAAAGAGAGAGATAATGCAGAAGAGGGAAGCCAGGGAAAAGAGAGAGTCGAGGGAAAAGAGGGGGAAGAGAGAGTTCATAGAAAAGAGGAAAAACAGGGAAAAGAGAGAGACGAGGGAAAAGAATAGAAAGAGAGAGATCATGGAAAGGGTGGAAGCCACGGAAAATAGTCAGGCAAGGGGAAAAGAACTAAAAGAGAGCGATAATGCAGGAGAGGGAAGCCAGGGAAAAGAGAGAGTGGAGGGAAAAGAGGGGAAATAGAGAGTTCATGCAGGGAGGGGAAACCAGGGAAAAGAGAGAGTCGATGGAAAACAAGGGGAAAAGAGAGTTCATGAAAAGGAGGGAAGCCAAGGAAAAGAGAGAGTCGAGGGGAAAGACGGGAAACAGAGAGTTAATGCAGAAGAGGGAAACCAGCGATAACAGAGAGTCGATAGAAAACAAGGGGAAGAGAGAGTTCATGCAGAAGAGGGAAGCCAGGGAAAAGAGAGAGTCGAGGGAAAAGAGGGGGGAAGAGAGAGTTCATAGAAAAGACGGAAGCCAGGGAAAAGAGAGAGTCGAGGGAAAAGAGGGGGAAGAGAGAGTTCATAGAAAAGAGGAAAACCAGGGGAAAGAGAGAGACGAGGGAAAAGAACGGGAAGAGAGAGTTAATGCAGAAGAGGGAAACCAGCGAAAACAGTGTCGAGTGAAAAGAAGGGAAAGAGAGAGTTAATGCAGAAGAGGGAAGCCAGGGAAAAGAGAGAGTCGAGGGAAAAGAAGGGAAAGAGAGAGTTAATGCAGAAGAGGGAAGCCAGGGAAAAGAGAGAGTCGAGGGAAAAGAAAGGAACGAGAGAGTTCATAGAAAAGAGGGAAGCCAGGGAAAAGAGTCACACGAGGGGAAAAGAGCTAAAAGAGAGAGTTAATGCAGAAGAGGGAAACCAGGGAAAAGAGAGAGTCGATGGAAAACAAGGGGAAGAGAGAGTTCATGAAAAAGAGGGAAGCCAGGGAAAAGAGAGAGTCGTGGTAAAAGAAGGGGAAGAGAGAGTTCATAGAAAATAGGAAAACCAGGGAAAAGAGAGAGACGAGGGAAAAGAGGGGATAGAGAGAGTTCATGGAAAAGAGGGACGCAGGGAAAAAGAGCTAAAACAGAGAGTTAATGCAGAAGAGGGAAGCCAGGGAAAAGAGAGAGTCGAGGGAAAAGAAGGGGAAGAGAGTTCATAGAAAACAGGAAAACCAGGGAAAAGAGAGAGACGAGGGAAAACAAGGGGAAGAGAGAGTTCATGGAAAAAATGGAAGCCAGGGAAAATAGAGAGTCGGGGGAAAAGAAGGGAAAGAGAGAGTTCATGGAAAAGAGGGACACCAGCGAAAAGAGTCAGGGGAGGGGGAAGGAGCTAAAAGAGAGAGTTAATGCAGAAGAGGGAAACCAGGGAAAAGAAAGAGTCGATGGAAAAGGTGAAGAAAGAGTTCATGCAGAAGACAGAAACCAGGAAATGAGAGTCGAGGGAAAAGAATAGAAAGAGAGAGTTAATGCAGAAAAGGGAAACCCGGGAAAAGAGAGAGTTGACGGAAAAGAAGGGGAAGAGAGAGTTCTCGGAAAAGACGGAAGCCGGGGAAAACAGAGAGTCGGGGGGAAAGAACAGTAAGAGACAGTTCATGGAAAAGAGGGACGCCTGGGAAAAGAGTCACTCGAGGGGAAAAGAGCTAAAAGAGAGAGGTAATGCAGAAGAGGGAAACCAGCGAAAAGAGAGAGTCGAGGGAAAAGAAGGGAACGAGAGAAATCATGCAGAAGAGGGAAACCAGGAAAAAGAGGGAGTCGAGGGAAAGCAAGGGGAAGAGAGAGTTCATGGAATAGAGGGACGCCTGGGAAAAGAGTCAGGGGAGGGGAAAAGAGCTAAAAGAGAGAGTTAATGCAGAAGAGGGAAACCAGGGAAAAGAGAGAGTCGATGGAAAAAGAAGGGAAAGAGAGAGTTAATGCAGAAGAGGGAAACCAGGGAAAAGAGAAAGTCGATGGAAAAGAAGGGAAAGAGAGAGTTAATGCAGAAGAGGGAAACCAGGGAAAAGAGAGAGTCGATGGAAAAGAAGGGGAAGAGAGAATTCATGGAAAAGATGGAAGCCAGGGAAAAGAGAGAGTCGGGGGGAAAGAATAGAAAGAGAGAGTTCATGGAAAAGAGGGACGCCAGGGAAAAGAGTCAGGGGAGGGGAAAAGAGCTAAAAGAGAGAGTTAATGCAGAAGAGGGAAACCAGGGGAAAGAGAGAGTGGAGGGAAAAGAAGGGGAAGAGAGAGTTCTTGCAAAACGAGGGACGCCAGGGAAAAGAGTCAGGGGACGGGAAAAGAGCTAAAAGAGAGAGTTAATGCAGAAGAGGTAAACCAGGGGAAAGAGAGAGTGGAGGGAAAAGAAGGGGAAGAGAGAGTTCTTGCAAAACGAGGGACGCCAGGGAAAAGAGTCACGTGACGGGAAAAGAGCTAAAAGAGAGAGTTAATGCAGAAGAGGTAAACCAGGGGAAAGAGAGAGTGGAGGGAAAAGAAGGGGAAGAGAGAGTTCTTGCAAAACGAGGGAGGCCAGGGAAAAGAGTCACGCGAGGGGAAAAGAGCTAAAAGAGAGAGTTAATGGAAAGGGGGAAACCAGGGAAAAGAGAGAGTTGAGGGGAAAGAAGGGGAAGAGAGAGTTAATGCAGAAGAGGGAAACCAGGAAAAAGAGAGAGCTGAGGGGAAAAAGAAGGGAAAGAGAGAGTTAATGCAGAAGAGGGAAACGAGGGAAAATAGAGAGTCGATGGAAAAGAAGGGGAAGAGAGAATTCATGGAAAAGATGGAAGCCAGGGAAAAGAGAGAGTCGGGGGAAAAGAATAGAAAGAGAGAGTTCATGGAAAAGAGGGAGGCCAGGGAAAAGAGTCAGGGGAGGGGAAAAGAGCTAAAAGATAGAGGTAATGCAGAAGAGGGAAACCAGGGAAAGAGAGAGACGATGGAAAAAGGAAGGGTAAGAGAGAGTTCATGGAAAAGAGGGAAGCCAGGGAAAGGAGAGAGTCGGGGGAAAAGAATAGAAAGAGAGAGTTCTTGGAAAAGAGGGACGGCAGGGAACAGAGTCACGCGAGGGGAAAAGAGCTAAAAGAGAGAGTTAATGCAGAAGAGGGAAACCAGGGAAAAGAGAGAGTCGATGGAAAAGAAGGGAAACAGAGTTCATGGAAAAGAGGGACGCCAGGGAAAAGAGTCAGGGGAGGGGAAAAGAGCTAAAAGAGAGAGTTAATGCAGAAGAGGGAAACCAGGGAAAAGAGAGAGTCGAGGTAAAAGAAGGGGAAGAGAGAGTTCATAGAAAAGAGGAAAACCAGGGAAAAGAGAGAGACGAGGGAAAAGAACGGAAAGAGAGAGATCATGGAAAGAGGGAAACCAGGGGAAAGAGAGAGTGGAGGGAAAAGAGGGGAAAGAGAGAGCTCTTTGAAAAGAGGGAAGCCAGGGAAAAGAGATAAAACAGAGAGTTTATGGAAAAGAGGGACGCCAGGGAAAAGAGTCACGCGAGGGGAAAAGAGCTAAAAGAGAGAGTTAATGTATAAGAGGGACACCAGCGAAAAGAGAGAGTCGATGGAAAACAAGGGGAAGTGAGAGTTCATGATAAAGCGGGAAGCCAGGGAAATGAGAGAGTCGATGGAAAACAAGGGGAAGAGAGAGTTAATGCAGAAGAGGGAAGCCAGGGAAAAGAGAGAGTCGAGGGAAAAGAGGGGGAAGTAAGAGTTCATAGAAAAGAGGGAAGCCAGGGAAAAGAGTCTGGCGAGCGGAAAAAAGCTAAAGGGGAGAGAGTTAATGCATAAGAGGGAAAGCAGCGAAAATAGAGAGTCGATGGAAAACAAGGGGAAGAAAGAGTTCATGATATATCGGGAAGCCAGGGAAATGAGATAGTCGATGGAAAACAAGGGGAAGAGAGAGTTAATGCAGAAGAGGGAAGCCAGGGAAAAGAGAGAGTCGAGGGAAAAGAGGGGGGAAGAGAGAGTTCATAGAAAAGACGGAAGCCAGGGAAAAGAGAGAGTCGAGGGAAAAGAGGGGGAAGAGAGAGTTCATAGAAAAGAGGAAAACCAGGGGAAGGAGAGAGACGAGGGAAAAGAACGGGAAGAGAGAGTTAATGCAGAAGAGGGAAGCCAGGGAAAAGAGAGAGTCGAGGGAAAAGAAGGGAAAGAGAGAGTTAATGCAGAAGAGGGAAGCCAGGGAAAAGAGAGAGTCGAGGGAAAAGAAAGGAACGAGAGAGTTCATAGAAAAGAGGGAAGCCAGGGAAAAGAGTCACACGAGGGGAAAAGAGCTAAAAGAGAGAGTTAATGCAGAAGAGGGAAACCAGGGAAAAGAGAGAGTCGATGGAAAACAAGGGGAAGAGAGAGTTCATGAAAAAGAGGGAAGCCAGGGAAAAGAGAGAGTCGTGGTAAAAGAAGGGGAAGAGAGAGTTCATAGAAAATAGGAAAACCAGGGAAAAGAGAGAGACGAGGGAAAAGAGGGGATAGAGAGAGTCCATGGAAAAGAGGGACGCCGGGAAAAAGAGCTAAAACAGAGAGTTAATGCAGAAGAGGGAAGCCAGGGAAAAGAGAGAGACGAGGAAAAAGAGCTAAAGGAGAGAGTTAATGCAGAAGAGGGAAACCAGCGAAAAGAGAGAGTCGAGGGAAAAGAGGGGGAAAAGAGAGTTCATGGAAAAGAGACAAGTCAGGGAAAAGATAGAGACAAGGGAAAAGACGGGAAAGAGAGAGCTCATGGAAAAGAGGGACGCCGGGAAAAAGAGCTAAAAGAGAGAGTTAATGGAAAAGAGGGGAACCAGGGGAAAGAGAGAGTCGAGGGAAAAGAATAGAAAGAGAGAAATCATGGAAAAGAGGGAATCCAGGGAAAAGAGAAAGTCGAGAGAAAACAAGGGGAAGAGAGAGTTCATGGAAAAGAGGGACGCCTGGGAAAAGAGTCACTCGAGGGGAAAAGAGCTAAAAGAGAGAGGTAATGCAGAAGAGGGAAACCAGCGAAAAGAGAGAGTCGAGGGAAAAGAAGGGAACGAGAGAAATCATGCAGAAGAGGGAAACCAGGAAAAAGAGGGAGTCGAGGGAAAGCAAGGGGAAGAGAGAGTTCATGGAATAGAGGGACGCCTGGGAAAAGAGTCAGGGGAGGGGAAAAGAGCTAAAAGAGAGAGTTAATGCAGAAGAGGGAAACCAGGGAAAAGAGAGAGTCGATGGAAAAAGAAGGGAAAGAGAGAGTTAATGCAGAAGAGGGAAACCAGGGAAAAGAGAAAGTCGATGGAAAAGAAGGGAAAGAGAGAGTTAATGCAGAAGAGGGAAACCAGGGGAAAGAGAGAGTCGATGGAAAAGAAGGGGAAGAGAGAATTCATGGAAAAGATGGAAGCCAGGGAAAAGAGAGAGTCGGGGGGAAAGAATAGAAAGAGAGAGTTCATGGAAAAGAGGGACGCCAGGGAAAAGAGTCACTCGAGGGGAAAAGAGCTAAAAGAGAGAGTTAATGCAGAAGAGGGAAACCAGGGGAAAGAGAGAGTGGAGGGAAAAGAAGGGGAAGAGAGAGTTCTTGCAAAACGAGGGACGCCAGGGAAAAGAGTCAGGGGACGGGAAAAGAGCTAAAAGAGAGAGTTAATGCAGGAGAGGTAAACCAGGGGAAAGAGAGAGTGGAGGGAAAAGAAGGGGAAGAGAGAGTTCTTGCAAAACGAGGGACGCCAGGGAAAAGAGTCACGTGACGGGAAAAGAGCTAAAAGAGAGAGTTAATGCAGAAGAGGTAAACCAGGGGAAAGAGAGAGTGGAGGGAAAAGAAGGGGAAGAGAGAGTTCTTGCAAAACGAGGGAGGCCAGGGAAAAGAGTCACGCGAGGGGAAAAGAGCTAAAAGAGAGAGTTAATGGAAAGGGGGAAACCAGGGAAAAGAGAGAGTTGAGGGGAAAGAAGGGGAAGAGAGAGTTAATGCAGAAGAGGGAAACCAGGAAAAAGAGAGAGCTGAGGGGAAAAAGAAGGGAAAGAGAGAGTTAATGCAGAAGAGGGAAACGAGGGAAAATAGAGAGTCGATGGAAAAGAAGGGGAAGAAAGAGTTCATGCAGAAGAGGGAAACCAGGGAAAAGAGAGAGTCAATGGAAAAGAAGGGAAAGAGACAGGTAATGTCGAAGAGGGAAACCAGGAAAAAAACAAAGTCGAGGGGGAAGAAGGGGAAGAGAGAGTTCATGGAAAAGAGGGAAGCCTGGGAAAACAGTCAGGGGAGGGGGAAAGACCTAAAAGAGAGAGTTAATGCAGAAGAGGGAAACCAGGGAAAAGAGAGAGTCGAGGGAAAAGAAGGGAAAGAGAGAGGTAATGCAGAAGAAGGAAACCAAAGAAAGAGTCGAAGGAAAAAGAAGGGAACGGGAGAAATCATGGAAAAGAGGGAAACCAGGGGAAAGAGAGAGTGGAGGGAAAAGAAGGGGAAGAGAGAGTTCTTGCAAAACGAGGGACGCCAGGGAACAGAGTCCGGGGAGGGGAAAAGAGCTAAAAGAGAGAGTTGATGCAGAAGAGGGAAACCAGGGAAAAGAGAGAGTCGAGGGAAAAGAAGGGAACGGGAGAAATCATGGAAAAGAGGGAAACCAGGGGAAAGAGAGAGTGGAGGGAAAAGAAGGGGAAGAGAGAGTTCTTGCAAAAGGAGGGACGCCAGGGAACAGAGTCCGGGGAGGGGAAAAGAGCTAAAAGAGAGAGTTAATGCAGAAGAGGGAAACCAGGGAAAAGAGAGAGTCGAGGGAAAAGAAGGGAAAGAGAGAGGTAATGCAGAAGAGGTAAACCAGGGATAATAGAGAGTCGATGGAAAAGAAGGGGAAGAGAGAATTCATGGAAAAGATGGAAGCCAGGGAAAAGAGAGAGTCGGGGGAAAAGAATAGAAAGAGAGAGTTCATGGAAAAGAGGGAGGCCATGGAAAAGAGTCAGGGGAGGGGAAAAGAGCTAAAAGAGAGAGGTAATGCAGAAGAGGGAAACCAGGGAAAGAGAGAGACGATGGAAAAAGGAAGGGTAAGAGAGAGTTCATGGAAAAGAGGGAAGCCAGGGAAAGGAGAGAGTCGGGGGAAAAGAATAGAAAGAGAGAGTTCTTGGAAAAGAGGGACGGCAGGGAACAGAGTCACGCGAGGGGAAAAGAGCTAAAAGAGAGAGTTAATGCAGAAGAGGGAAACCAGGGAAAAGAGAGAGTCGATGGAAAAGAAGGGAAACAGAGTTCATGGAAAAGAGGGACGCCAGGGAAAAGAGTCAGGGGAGGGGAAAAGAGCTAAAAGAGAGAGTTAATGCAGAAGAGGGAAACCAGGGAAAAGAGAGAGTCGATGGAAAAGAAGGGAAACAGAGTTCATGGAAAAGAGGGACGCCAGGGAAAAGAGTCAGGGGAGGGGAAAAGAGCTAAAAGAGAGAGGTAATGCAGAAGAGGGAAACCAGGGAAAAGAGAGAGTCGAGGGAAAAGAAGGTGAAGAAAGAGTTCATTCAGAAGAGGTAAACCAGGGATAATAGAGAGTCGATGGAAAAGAAGGGGAAGAGAGAATTCATGGAAAAGATGGAAGCCAGGGAAAAGAGTCACGCGAGGGGAAAAGAGCTAAAAGAGAGAGTTCATGGAAAGGGGGAAACCAGGGAAAAGAGAGAGTCGAGGGGAAAGAAGGGGAAGAGAGAGGTAATGCAGAAGAAGGAAACCAAAGAAAGAGAGAGTCGATGGAAAAAGAAGGGAACGGGAGAAATCATCGAAAAGAGGGAAACCAGGGGAAAGAGAGAGTCGAGGGAAAACAAGGGGAAGAGAGAGTTAATGCAGAAGAGGGAAGCCAGGGAAAAGAGAGAGTCGAGGGAAAAGAAAGGAACGAGAGAGTTCATAGAAAAGAGGGAAGCCAGGGAAAAGAGTCACACGAGGGGAAAAGAGCTAAAAGAGAGAGTTAATGCAGAAGAGGGAAACCAGGGAAAAGAGAGAGTCGATGGAAAACAAGGGGAAGAGAGAGTTCATGAAAAAGAGGGAAGCCAGGGAAAAGAGAGAGTCGTGGTAAAAGAAGGGGAAGAGAGAGTTCATAGAAAAGAGGGAGGCCAGGGAAAAGAGTCAGGGGAGGGGAAAAGAGCTAAAAGAGAGAGTTAATGCAGAAGGGGGAAACCAGGGAAATGAGAGAGTCGATGGAAAAGAAGGGGAAGAGAGAGTTCATGGAAAAGATGGAGGCCAGTGAAAAGAGAGAGTCGGGGGAAAAGAATAGAAAGAGAGAGTTCATGGAAAAAAGGGAGGCCAGGGAAAAGAGTCAGGGGAGGGGAAAATAGCTAAAAGAGAGAGTTAATGCAGAAGAGGGAAACCAGCGAAAAGAGAGAGTCGAGGAAAAAGAAGGGAACGAGAGAAATCATGGAAAAGAGGGAATCCAGGGAAAAGAGAAAGTCGAGGGAAAACAAGGGGAAGAGAGAGTTCATGGAAAAGAGGGACGCCTGGGAAAACAGTCAGGGGAGGGGAAAAGAGCTAAAAGAGAGAGTTAATGCAGAGGAGGGAAACCAGGGAAAAGAGAGAGTCAAGGGAAAAGAAGGGAAAGAGGGAGGTAATGCAGAAGAGGTAAAACAGGAAAAGAGAGAGTCGGGGGAAAAGAATAGAAAGAGAGAGTTCATAGAAAAGAGGGAGGCCAGGGAAAAGAGTCAGGGGAGGGGAAAAGAGCTAAAAGAGAGAGTTAATGCAGAAGAGGGAAACCAGGGAAAATAGAGAGTGAAGGGAAAAGAAGGGAACGAGAGAAATCATGGAAAAGAGGGAATCCAGGGAAAAGAGAAAGTCGAGAGAAAACAAGGGGAAGAGAGAGTTCTTGGAAAAGAGGGACGCCAGGGAAAAGAGTCACGCGAGGGGAAAAGAGCTAAAAGAGAGAGTTAATGCAGAAGAGGGAAACCCGGAAAAAGGGAGAGTCGATGGAAAAGAAGGGGAAGAGAGAGTTCATGGAAAAGAGGGACGCCAGGGAAAAGAGAGAGTCGATGGAAAAGAAGGGAAAGAGAGAGTTAATGCATAAGAGGGACGCCAGGGAAAAGAGAGAGTCGAGGGAAAAGAAGGGGAAGAGAGAGCTCATGGAAAAAGAGGGAAACCAGGGAAATTGACAGTCGATGGAAAAAGAAGGGAAAGAGAGAGTTAATGCAGAAGTGGGGAAACCAGGGAAAAGAGAGAGTCAATGGAAAAGCAGGGAAAGAGACAGGTAATGTAGAAGAGGGAAACCAGCGAAAAGAGAGAGTCGAGGGGAAAGAAGGGGAAGAGAGAGTTCATGGAAAAGAGGGAAGCCTGGGAAAACAGTCAGGGGAGGGGGAAAGAGCTAAAAGAGAGAGTTCATGCAGAAGAGGGAAACCAGGGAAAAGAGAGAGTCGATGGAAAACAAGGGGAAGAGAGAGTTCATGGAAAAGAAGGAAAGCAGGGCAGAGAGACAGGTGAGAGGAAAGAGCTAAAGGAGAGAGGTAATGCAGAAGAGGGAAAGCAGGGAAAAGAGACAGGCAAGGGGAAAGAAGGGGAAGAGAGAGTTCATAGAAAAGAGTAAAACAAGGGAAAAGAGAAAGTCGAGGGAAACAACGGAAAAGACAGAGTTCAGGGAAAAGAGGGAAACCAGGGAAAAGAGACAGGCCAAGGGAAAAGAGCTAATAAGAGGCAGTTAATGGACAAGAGGGAAAGCAGCGGAAAGAGAGGGGTGAGGCGAAAAGATGGAAAACCAGGGAAAAGAGACACTCGAGATAAAAGAAGGGGAAGAGAGACTTCATGGAAAAGAGGGAAGCCAGGGAAAAGAGTCAGTGGAGGGGAAAAGAGCTAAAAGAGTGAGTTAATGCAGAAGAGGGAAACCAGGGAAAAGAGAGAGTCGAGGGGAAAGAAGGGGAAGAGAGAGTTCATGGAAAAGATGGAAGCCAGGAAAAAGAGAGAGTCGAGGGGGAAGAAGGGGAAGAGAGAGTTCATGGAAAAGAGGGACGCCTGGGAAAACAGTCAGGGGAGGGGAAAAGGGCTAAAAGAGAGTGTTAATGCAGAAGAGGGAAACCTGAGAAAAGAGAGAGTCGAGGGAAAAGAAGGGGAAGAGAGAGTTCATGGAAAAGAGCGGAGCCAGGGAAAAGAGAGAGTCGAGGGGAAAGAATAGAAAGAGAGAGTTCTTGGAAAAGATGGAAGCCAGGGAAAAGAGAGAGTGGATGAAAAAGAAGGGAAAGAGAGAGTTAATGTAGAAGAGGGAAACCAGGGAAAAGAGAGAGTCGAGGGAAAAGAAGGGGAAGAGAGAGCTCATGGAAAAAGAGGGACTGCAGGGAAAAGAGTCAGGGGAGGGGAAAAGAACTAAAAGAGAGAGTTCATGCAGAAGAGGGAAAGCAGGGAAAAGAGATAGTCTAGGGGAAAAGATGGAAAAGAGACCGATGATGGAAAAAGAGGGGAAAGAGACAGGCATGCGAAAAAGAGCTAAAGGAGAGACTGTGGCATTACATTCCTCCCCCACACCCCACCCCCCATCCTGCCAGCAGGAAACAAAACTTCTCCAGGAAGGGAGAAGGGGAAGGAAACTCTGGAGGCCGCAGGTTGAAATTTGAACTGGCCAGTCGAGATGCGCCAGGTACACTGAGGTGACCCTCCTAGCCAATAGAATTAAATGACCACAGGTCAGATTCGACAGGGGAATAAACGGGGTTCCGCCAGAGGACATGTTGGCAGTCCTTCTCGGAGCAGCGTGTCAGCAGTTGGGGACTCCCCCTCAGGTCGCAGCACCGCCCGAGGTAATCCTCGAGGGAGAGAGCCCTCAGCTTTTAGGTGAGTGATATGCGCATTTTGAGCCATCACTTTAAATCTTGGGGATTCTTAAGTCGGCTGTGTAGTATTGATTCACTTTATGTCATTGAGCCTGTGGTTTTATAAGATGTTACCGGACTTGTAACTAACTTTTGCTGAAGAATAAATCTGAGTTTTAACACCTGTTGGATTTGGTTAGTCGTGCATCCATAACACAGAGTTAAAGTAGAAGAGGGAAACCAAGGAAAAGAGATGGGCGATGGGAAAGAAGGGGAAGAGAGAGTTCATAGAAAAGAGTACAACCGGGGGAAAGAGAGAGGTGAGGGGGGAAGAGATAAAAGAGAGAGTTAATGCAGAAGAGGTAAACCAGGGGAAAGAGAGAGTGGAGGGAAAAGAGGGTAAAGACAGAGCTCAAGGAAAAGAGTGACACCAGGGAAAAGAGTCACGCGACGGGAAAAGAGCTAAAAGAGACAGGTAATGCAGAAGAGGGAAACAAGGGAAAAGAGAGAGTCGAGGGGAAAGAAGGGGAAGAGAAAGTTCATGGAAAAGAGGGAAGCCAGGGAAAAGAGAGAGTCGAGGGAAAAGAAGGTGAAGAAAGAGTTCATTCAGAAGAGGTAAACCAGGGATAATAGAGAGTCGATGGAAAAGAAGGGGAAGAGAGAATTCATGGAAAAGATGGAAGCCAGGGAAAAGAGAGAGTCGGGGGAAAAGAATAGAAAGAGAGAGTTCATGGAAAAGAGGGAGGCCAGGGAAAAGAGTCACGCGAGGGGAAAAGAGCTAAAAGAGAGAGTTCATGGAAAGGGGGAAACCAGGGAAAAGAGAGAGTCGAGGGGAAAGAAGGGGAAGAGAGAGTTAATGCAGAAGAGGGAAACCAGGGAAAAGAGAGAGTCGATGGAAAAGAAGGGGAAGAGAGAATTCATGGAAAAGATGGAAGCCAGGGAAAAGAGAGAGTCGGGGGGAAAGAATAGAAAGAGAGAGTTCATGGAAAAGAGGGACGCCAGGGAAAAGAGTCAGGGGAGGGGAAAAGAGCTAAAAGAGAGAGTTAATGCAGAAGAGGGAAACCAGGGGAAAGAGAGAGTGGAGGGAAAAGAAGGGGAAGAGAGAGTTCTTGCAAAACGAGGGACGCCAGGGAAAAGAGTCAGGGGAGGGGAAAAGAGCTAAAAGAAAGAGTTAATGCAGAAGAGGGAAACCAGGGAAAAGAGAGAGTCGAGGGAAAAGAAGGGAACGGGAGAAATCATGGAAAAGAGGGAAACCAGGGGAAAGAGAGAGTGGAGGGAAAAGAAGGGGAAGAGAGAGTTCTTGCAAAACGAGGGACGCCAGGGAAAAGAGTCCGGGGAGGGGAAAAGAGCTAAAAGAGAGAGTTAATGCAGAAGAGGGAAACCAGGGAAAAGAGAGAGTCGAGGGAAAAGAAGGGAAAGACAGAGGTAATGCAGAAGAGGTAAACCAGGGATAATAGAGAGTCGATGGAAAAGAAGGGGAAGAGAGAATTCATGGAAAAGATGGAAGCCAGGGAAAAGAGAGAGTCGGGGGAAAAGAATAGAAAGAGAGAGTTCATGGAAAAGAGGGAGGCCATGGAAAAGAGTCAGGGGAGGGGAAAAGAGCTAAAAGAGAGAGGTAATGCAGAAGAGGGAAACCAGGGAAAGAGAGAGACGATGGAAAACGGAAGGGTAAGAGAGAGTTCATGGAAAAGAGGGAAGCCAGGGAAAGGAGAGAGTCGAGGGAAAAGAGGGGGAAGAGAGAGTTCATAGAAAAGAGGAAAACCAGGGGAAAGAGAGAGACGAGGGAAAAGAACGGGAAGAGAGAGTTAATGCAGAAGAGGGAAACCAGCGAAAACAGTGTCGAGTGAAAAGAAGGGAAAGAGAGAGTTAATGCAGAAGAGGGAAGCCAGGGAAAAGAGAGAGTCGAGGGAAAAGAAGGGAAAGAGAGAGTTCATAGAAAAGAGGGAAGCCAGGGAAAAGAGTCACACGAGGGGAAAAGAGCTAAAAGAGAGAGTTAATGCAGAAGAGGGAAACCAGGGAAAAGAGGGAGTCGATGGAAAACAAGGGGAAGAGAGAGTTCATGAAAAAGAGGGAAGCCAGGGAAAAGAGAGAGTCGTGGTAAAAGAAGGGGAAGAGAGAGTTCATAGAAAATAGGAAAACCAGGGAAAAGAGAGAGACGAGGGAAAAGAGGGGATAGAGAGAGTCCATGGAAAAGAGGGACGCCGGGAAAAAGAGCTAAAACAGAGAGTTAATGCAGAAGAGGGAAGCCAGGGAAAAGAGAGAGTCGAGGTAAAAGAAGGGGAAGAGAGAGTTCATAGAAAACAGGAAAACCAGGGAAAAGAGAGAGACGAGGGAAAAGAGCTAAAGGAGAGAGTTAATGCAGAAGAGGGAAACCAGCGAAAAGAGAGAGTCGAGGGAAAAGAGGGGGAAAAGAGAGTTCATGGAAAAGAGACAAGTCAGGGAAAAGATAGAGACAAGGGAAAAGACGGGAAAGAGAGAGCTCATGGAAAAGAGGGACGATGGGAAAAAGAGCTAAAAGAGAGAGTTAATGGAAAAGAGGGGAACCAGGGGAAAGAGAGAGTCGAGGGAAAAGACGGGAAACAGAGAGTTAATGCAGGGAGGGGAAACGAGGGAAAAGAGAGATTCGATGGAAAACAAGGGGAAGAGAGAGTTCATGAAAAGGAGGGAAGCCAGGGAAAATAGAGAGTGGAGGGAAAAGAGGGGAAAGAGAGAGCTCATGGAAAAGAGGGACGCCGGGGAAAAGAGCTAAAAGAGAGAGTTAGTGCAGAAGAGGGAAGCCAGGGGAAAGAGAGAATCGAGGGAAAAGAAGGGGAAGAGAGAGTTCATGGAAAAGAGGGACGCCAGGGAAAAGAGCTAAAAGAGAGAGTTAATGCAGAAGAGGGAAACCAGGGGAAAGAGAGAGAGGAGGCAAAAGAGGGGAAAGGGAGAGCTCATGGAAAAGAGGGAAACCAGGGGAAAGAGAGAGTGGAGGGAAAAGAGGGGAAAGAGAGCGCTCATTGAAAAGAGGGAAGCCAGGGAAAAGAGAGATTCGAGGGAAAAGAGGGGGAGGAGAGAGTTCATAGAAAAGAGGGAAGCCAGGGAAAAGAGAGAGTCGAGGGAAAAGACAGGAAAGAGAGTTAATGCAGAAGAGGGAAACCAGGGGAAAGAGAGAGTCGAGGGAAAAGAGGGCAAAGAGAGAGTTAATGCAGAAGAGGGAAGCCGGGGGAAAGAGAGAGTGGAGGGAAAAGACAGGAAAGAGAGTTAATGCAGAAGAGGGAAACCAGGGGAAAGAGAGAGTCGAGGAAAAAGAGGGCAAAGAGAGAGTTAATGCAGAAGAAGGAAGCCAGGAAAAATAGAGTCGATGTAAAAAGAAGGGAATGAGAGAAATCATGGAAAAGAGGGAAGCAAGGGAAAAGAGAGAGTCGAGGGAAAAGAGGGGGAAGAGAGAGTTCATAGAAAAGAGGAAAACCAGGGAAAAGAGAGAGACGAGGGAAAAGAATAGAAAGAGAGAGATCATGGAAAGGGTGGAAGCCACGGAAAATAGTCAGGCGAGGGGAAAAGAGCTAAAAGAGAGAGATAATGCAGAAGAGGGAAGCCAGGGAAAAGAGAGAGTCGAGGGAAAAGAGGGGGAAGAGAGAGTTCATAGAAAAGAGGAAAAACAGGGAAAAGAGAGAGACGAGGGAAAAGAATAGAAAGAGAGAGATCATGGAAAGGGTGGAAGCCACGGAAAATAGTCAGGCAAGGGGAAAAGAACTAAAAGAGAGCGATAATGCAGGAGAGGGAAGCCAGGGAAAAGAGAGAGTGGAGGGAAAAGAGGGGGGAAGAGAGAGTTCATAGAAAAGACGGAAGCCAGGGAAAAGAGAGAGTCGAGGGAAAAGAGGGGGAAGAGAGAGTTCATAGAAAAGAGGAAAACCAGGGGAAAGAGAGAGACGAGGGAAAAGAACGGGAAGAGAGAGTTAATGCAGAAGAGGGAAACCAGCGAAAACAGTGTCGAGTGAAAAGAAGGGAAAGAGAGAGTTAATGCAGAAGAGGGAAGCCAGGGAAAAGAGAGAGTCGAGGGAAAAGAAGGGAAAGAGAGAGTTAATGCAGAAGAGGGAAGCCAGGGAAAAGAGAGAGTCGAGGGAAAAGAAAGGAACGAGAGAGTTCATAGAAAAGAGGGAAGCCAGGGAAAAGAGTCACACGAGGGGAAAAGAGCTAAAAGAGAGAGTTAATGCAGAAGAGGGAAACCAGGGAAAAGAGAGAGTCGATGGAAAACAAGGGGAAGAGAGAGTTCATGAAAAAGAGGGAAGCCAGGGAAAAGAGAGAGTCGTGGTAAAAGAAGGGGAAGAGAGAGTTCATAGAAAATAGGAAAACCAGGGAAAAGAGAGAGACGAGGGAAAAGAGGGGATAGAGAGAGTTCATGGAAAAGAGGGACGCAGGGAAAAAGAGCTAAAACAGAGAGTTAATGCAGAAGAGGGAAGCCAGGGAAAAGAGAGAGTCGAGGGAAAAGAAGGGGAAGAGAGTTCATAGAAAACAGGAAAACCAGGGAAAAGAGAGAGACGAGGGAAAACAAGGGGAAGAGAGAGTTCATGGAAAAAATGGAAGCCAGGGAAAAGAGAGAGTCGGGGGAAAAGAAGGGAAAGAGAGAGTTCATGGAAAAGAGGGACACCAGCGAAAAGAGTCAGGGGAGGGGGAAGGAGCTAAAAGAGAGAGTTAATGCAGAAGAGGGAAACCAGGGAAAAGAAAGAGTCGATGGAAAAGGTGAAGAAAGAGTTCATGCAGAAGACAGAAACCAGGAAATGAGAGTCGAGGGAAAAGAATAGAAAGAGAGAGTTAATGCAGAAAAGGGAAACCCGGGAAAAGAGAGAGTTGACGGAAAAGAAGGGGAAGAGAGAGTTCTCGGAAAAGACGGAAGCCGGGGAAAACAGAGAGTCGGGGGGAAAGAACAGTAAGAGACAGTTCATGGAAAAGAGGGACGCCTGGGAAAAGAGTCACTCGAGGGGAAAAGAGCTAAAAGAGAGAGGTAATGCAGAAGAGGGAAACCAGCGAAAAGAGAGAGTCGAGGGAAAAGAAGGGAACGAGAGAAATCATGCAGAAGAGGGAAACCAGGAAAAAGAGGGAGTCGAGGGAAAGCAAGGGGAAGAGAGAGTTCATGGAATAGAGGGACGCCTGGGAAAAGAGTCAGGGGAGGGGAAAAGAGCTAAAAGAGAGAGTTAATGCAGAAGAGGGAAACCAGGGAAAAGAGAGAGTCGATGGAAAAAGAAGGGAAAGAGAGAGTTAATGCAGAAGAGGGAAACCAGGGAAAAGAGAAAGTCGATGGAAAAGAAGGGAAAGAGAGAGTTAATGCAGAAGAGGGAAACCAGGGAAAAGAGAGAGTCGATGGAAAAGAAGGGGAAGAGAGAATTCATGGAAAAGATGGAAGCCAGGGAAAAGAGAGAGTCGGGGGGAAAGAATAGAAAGAGAGAGTTCATGGAAAAGAGGGACGCCAGGGAAAAGAGTCAGGGGAGGGGAAAAGAGCTAAAAGAGAGAGTTAATGCAGAAGAGGGAAACCAGGGGAAAGAGAGAGTGGAGGGAAAAGAAGGGGAAGAGAGAGTTCTTGCAAAACGAGGGACGCCAGGGAAAAGAGTCAGGGGACGGGAAAAGAGCTAAAAGAGAGAGTTAATGCAGAAGAGGTAAACCAGGGGAAAGAGAGAGTGGAGGGAAAAGAAGGGGAAGAGAGAGTTCTTGCAAAACGAGGGACGCCAGGGAAAAGAGTCACGTGACGGGAAAAGAGCTAAAAGAGAGAGTTAATGCAGAAGAGGTAAACCAGGGGAAAGAGAGAGTGGAGGGAAAAGAAGGGGAAGAGAGAGTTCTTGCAAAACGAGGGAGGCCAGGGAAAAGAGTCACGCGAGGGGAAAAGAGCTAAAAGAGAGAGTTAATGGAAAGGGGGAAACCAGGGAAAAGAGAGAGTTGAGGGGAAAGAAGGGGAAGAGAGAGTTAATGCAGAAGAGGGAAACCAGGAAAAAGAGAGAGCTGAGGGGAAAAAGAAGGGAAAGAGAGAGTTAATGCAGAAGAGGGAAACGAGGGAAAATAGAGAGTCGATGGAAAAGAAGGGGAAGAGAGAATTCATGGAAAAGATGGAAGCCAGGGAAAAGAGAGAGTCGGGGGAAAAGAATAGAAAGAGAGAGTTCATGGAAAAGAGGGAGGCCAGGGAAAAGAGTCAGGGGAGGGGAAAAGAGCTAAAAGATAGAGGTAATGCAGAAGAGGGAAACCAGGGAAAGAGAGAGACGATGGAAAAAGGAAGGGTAAGAGAGAGTTCATGGAAAAGAGGGAAGCCAGGGAAAGGAGAGAGTCGGGGGAAAAGAATAGAAAGAGAGAGTTCTTGGAAAAGAGGGACGGCAGGGAACAGAGTCACGCGAGGGGAAAAGAGCTAAAAGAGAGAGTTAATGCAGAAGAGGGAAACCAGGGAAAAGAGAGAGTCGATGGAAAAGAAGGGAAACAGAGTTCATGGAAAAGAGGGACGCCAGGGAAAAGAGTCAGGGGAGGGGAAAAGAGCTAAAAGAGAGAGTTAATGCAGAAGAGGGAAACCAGGGAAAAGAGAGAGTCGAGGTAAAAGAAGGGGAAGAGAGAGTTCATAGAAAAGAGGAAAACCAGGGAAAAGAGAGAGACGAGGGAAAAGAACGGAAAGAGAGAGATCATGGAAAGAGGGAAACCAGGGGAAAGAGAGAGTGGAGGGAAAAGAGGGGAAAGAGAGAGCTCTTTGAAAAGAGGGAAGCCAGGGAAAAGAGATAAAACAGAGAGTTTATGGAAAAGAGGGACGCCAGGGAAAAGAGTCACGCGAGGGGAAAAGAGCTAAAAGAGAGAGTTAATGTATAAGAGGGAAACCAGCGAAAAGAGAGAGTCGATGGAAAACAAGGGGAAGTGAGAGTTCATGATAAAGCGGGAAGCCAGGGAAATGAGAGAGTCGATGGAAAACAAGGGGAAGAGAGAGTTAATGCAGAAGAGGGAAGCCAGGGAAAAGAGAGAGTCGAGGGAAAAGAGGGGGAAGTAAGAGTTCATAGAAAAGAGGGAAGCCAGGGAAAAGAGTCCGGCGAGCGGAAAAAAGCTAAAGGGGAGAGAGTTAATGCATAAGAGGGAAAGCAGCGAAAAGAGAGAGTCGATGGAAAACAAGGGGAAGAAAGAGTTCATGATATATCGGGAAGCCAGGGAAATGAGATAGTCGATGGAAAACAAGGGGAAGAGAGAGTTAATGCAGAAGAGGGAAGCCAGGGAAAAGAGAGAGTCGAGGGAAAAGAGGGGGGAAGAGAGAGTTCATAGAAAAGACGGAAGCCAGGGAAAAGAGAGAGTCGAGGGAAAAGAGGGGGAAGAGAGAGTTCATAGAAAAGTGGAAAACCAGGGGAAGGAGAGAGACGAGGGAAAAGAACGGGAAGAGAGAGTTAATGCAGAAGAGGGAAGCCAGGGAAAAGAGAGAGTCGAGGGAAAAGAAGGGAAAGAGAGAGTTAATGCAGAAGAGGGAAGCCAGGGAAAAGAGAGAGTCGAGGGAAAAGAAAGGAACGAGAGAGTTCATAGAAAAGAGGGAAGCCAGGGAAAAGAGTCACACGAGGGGAAAAGAGCTAAAAGAGAGAGTTAATGCAGAAGAGGGAAACCAGGGAAAAGAGAGAGTCGATGGAAAACAAGGGGAAGAGAGAGTTCATGAAAAAGAGGGAAGCCAGGGAAAAGAGAGAGTCGTGGTAAAAGAAGGGGAAGAGAGAGTTCATAGAAAATAGGAAAACCAGGGAAAAGAGAGAGACGAGGGAAAAGAGGGGATAGAGAGAGTCCATGGAAAAGAGGGACGCCGGGAAAAAGAGCTAAAACAGAGAGTTAATGCAGAAGAGGGAAGCCAGGGAAAAGAGAGAGACGAGGAAAAAGAGCTAAAGGAGAGAGTTAATGCAGAAGAGGGAAACCAGCGAAAAGAGAGAGTCGAGGGAAAAGAGGGGGAAAAGAGAGTTCATGGAAAAGAGACAAGTCAGGGAAAAGATAGAGACAAGGGAAAAGACGGGAAAGAGAGAGCTCATGGAAAAGAGGGACGCCGGGAAAAAGAGCTAAAAGAGAGAGTTAATGGAAAAGAGGGGAACCAGGGGAAAGAGAGAGTCGAGGGAAAAGAATAGAAAGAGAGAAATCATGGAAAAGAGGGAATCCAGGGAAAAGAGAAAGTCGAGAGAAAACAAGGGGAAGAGAGAGTTCATGGAAAAGAGGGACGCCTGGGAAAAGAGTCACTCGAGGGGAAAAGAGCTAAAAGAGAGAGGTAATGCAGAAGAGGGAAACCAGCGAAAAGAGAGAGTCGAGGGAAAAGAAGGGAACGAGAGAAATCATGCAGAAGAGGGAAACCAGGAAAAAGAGGGAGTCGAGGGAAAGCAAGGGGAAGAGAGAGTTCATGGAATAGAGGGACGCCTGGGAAAAGAGTCAGGGGAGGGGAAAAGAGCTAAAAGAGAGAGTTAATGCAGAAGAGGGAAACCAGGGAAAAGAGAGAGTCGATGGAAAAAGAAGGGAAAGAGAGAGTTAATGCAGAAGAGGGAAACCAGGGAAAAGAGAAAGTCGATGGAAAAGAAGGGAAAGAGAGAGTTAATGCAGAAGAGGGAAACCAGGGGAAAGAGAGAGTCGATGGAAAAGAAGGGGAAGAGAGAATTCATGGAAAAGATGGAAGCCAGGGAAAAGAGAGAGTCGGGGGGAAAGAATAGAAAGAGAGAGTTCATGGAAAAGAGGGACGCCAGGGAAAAGAGTCACTCGAGGGGAAAAGAGCTAAAAGAGAGAGTTAATGCAGAAGAGGGAAACCAGGGGAAAGAGAGAGTGGAGGGAAAAGAAGGGGAAGAGAGAGTTCTTGCAAAACGAGGGACGCCAGGGAAAAGAGTCAGGGGACGGGAAAAGAGCTAAAAGAGAGAGTTAATGCAGGAGAGGTAAACCAGGGGAAAGAGAGAGTGGAGGGAAAAGAAGGGGAAGAGAGAGTTCTTGCAAAACGAGGGACGCCAGGGAAAAGAGTCACGTGACGGGAAAAGAGCTAAAAGAGAGAGTTAATGCAGAAGAGGTAAACCAGGGGAAAGAGAGAGTGGAGGGAAAAGAAGGGGAAGAGAGAGTTCTTGCAAAACGAGGGAGGCCAGGGAAAAGAGTCACGCGAGGGGAAAAGAGCTAAAAGAGAGAGTTAATGGAAAGGGGGAAACCAGGGAAAAGAGAGAGTTGAGGGGAAAGAAGGGGAAGAGAGAGTTAATGCAGAAGAGGGAAACCAGGGAAAAGAGAGAGTCGAGGGAAAAGAAGGGAAAGAGAGAGGTAATGCAGAAGAAGGAAACCAAAGAAAGAGTCGAAGGAAAAAGAAGGGAACGGGAGAAATCATGGAAAAGAGGGAAACCAGGGGAAAGAGAGAGTGGAGGGAAAAGAAGGGGAAGAGAGAGTTCTTGCAAAACGAGGGACGCCAGGGAACAGAGTCCGGGGAGGGGAAAAGAGCTAAAAGAGAGAGTTGATGCAGAAGAGGGAAACCAGGGAAAAGAGAGAGTCGAGGGAAAAGAAGGGAACGGGAGAAATCATGGAAAAGAGGGAAACCAGGGGAAAGAGAGAGTGGAGGGAAAAGAAGGGGAAGAGAGAGTTCTTGCAAAAGGAGGGACGCCAGGGAACAGAGTCCGGGGAGGGGAAAAGAGCTAAAAGAGAGAGTTAATGCAGAAGAGGGAAACCAGGGAAAAGAGAGAGTCGAGGGAAAAGAAGGGAAAGAGAGAGGTAATGCAGAAGAGGTAAACCAGGGATAATAGAGAGTCGATGGAAAAGAAGGGGAAGAGAGAATTCATGGAAAAGATGGAAGCCAGGGAAAAGAGAGAGTCGGGGGAAAAGAATAGAAAGAGAGAGTTCATGGAAAAGAGGGAGGCCATGGAAAAGAGTCAGGGGAGGGGAAAAGAGCTAAAAGAGAGAGGTAATGCAGAAGAGGGAAACCAGGGAAAGAGAGAGACGATGGAAAAAGGAAGGGTAAGAGAGAGTTCATGGAAAAGAGGGAAGCCAGGGAAAGGAGAGAGTCGGGGGAAAAGAATAGAAAGAGAGAGTTCTTGGAAAAGAGGGACGGCAGGGAACAGAGTCACGCGAGGGGAAAAGAGCTAAAAGAGAGAGTTAATGCAGAAGAGGGAAACCAGGGAAAAGAGAGAGTCGATGGAAAAGAAGGGAAACAGAGTTCATGGAAAAGAGGGACGCCAGGGAAAAGAGTCAGGGGAGGGGAAAAGAGCTAAAAGAGAGAGTTAATGCAGAAGAGGGAAACCAGGGAAAAGAGAGAGTCGAGGTAAAAGAAGGGGAAGAGAGAGTTCATAGAAAAGAGGAAAACCAGGGAAAAGAGAGAGACGAGGGAAAAGAACGGAAAGAGAGAGATCATGGAAAGAGGGAAACCAGGGGAAAGAGAGAGTGGAGGGAAAAGAGGGGAAAGAGAGAGCTCTTTGAAAAGAGGGAAGCCAGGGAAAAGAGATAAAACAGAGAGTTTATGGAAAAGAGGGACGCCAGGGAAAAGAGTCACGCGAGGGGAAAAGAGCTAAAAGAGAGAGTTAATGTATAAGAGGGAAACCAGCGAAAAGAGAGAGTCGATGGAAAACAAGGGGAAGTGAGAGTTCATGATAAAGCGGGAAGCCAGGGAAATGAGAGAGTCGATGGAAAACAAGGGGAAGAGAGAGTTAATGCAGAAGAGGGAAGCCAGGGAAAAGAGAGAGTCGAGGGAAAAGAGGGGGAAGTAAGAGTTCATAGAAAAGAGGGAAGCCAGGGAAAAGAGTCCGGCGAGCGGAAAAAAGCTAAAGGGGAGAGAGTTAATGCATAAGAGGGAAAGCAGCGAAAAGAGAGAGTCGATGGAAAACAAGGGGAAGAAAGAGTTCATGATATATCGGGAAGCCAGGGAAATGAGATAGTCGATGGAAAACAAGGGGAAGAGAGAGTTAATGCAGAAGAGGGAAGCCAGGGAAAAGAGAGAGTCTAGGGAAAAGAGGGGGAAGAGAGAGTTCATAGAAAAGACGGAAGCCAGGGAAAAGAGAGAGTCGAGGGAAAAGAGGGGGAAGAGAGAGTTCATAGAAAAGAGGAAAACCAGGGGAAAGAGAGAGACGAGGGAAAAGAACGGGAAGAGAGAGTTAATGCAGAAGAGGGAAACCAGCGAAAACAGTGTCGAGTGAAAAGAAGGGAAAGAGAGAGTTAATGCAGAAGAGGGAAGCCAGGGAAAAGAGAGAGTCGAGGGAAAAGAAGGGAAAGAGAGAGTTAATGCAGAAGAGGGAAGCCAGGGAAAAGAGAGAGTCGAGGGAAAAGAAAGGAACGAGAGAGTTCATAGAAAAGAGGGAAGCCAGGGAAAAGAGTCACACGAGGGGAAAAGAGCTAAAAGAGAGAGTTAATGCAGAAGAGGGAAACCAGGGAAAAGAGAGAGTCGATGGAAAACAAGGGGAAGAGAGAGTTCATGAAAAAGAGGGAAGCCAGGGAAAAGAGAGAGTCGTGGTAAAAGAAGGGGAAGAGAGAGTTCATAGAAAATAGGAAAACCAGGGAAAAGAGAGAGACGAGGGAAAAGAGGGGATAGAGAGAGTCCATGGAAAAGAGGGACGCCGGGAAAAAGAGCTAAAACAGAGAGTTAATGCAGAAGAGGGAAGCCAGGGAAAAGAGAGAGACGAGGGAAAAGAGCTAAAGGAGAGAGTTAATGCAGAAGAGGGAAACCAGCGAAAAGAGAGAGTCGAGGGAAAAGAGGGGGGAAAGAGAGTTCATGGAAAAGAGACAAGTCAGGGAAAAGATAGAGACAAGGGAAAAGACGGGAAAGAGAGAGCTCATGGAAAAGAGGGACGCCGGGAAAAAGAGCTAAAAGAGAGAGTTAACGGAAAAGAGGGGAACCAGGGGAAAGAGAGAGTCGAGGGAAAAGAATAGAAAGAGAGAAATCATGGAAAAGAGGGAATCCAGGGAAAAGAGAAAGTCGAGAGAAAACAAGGGGAAGAGAGAGTTCATGGAAAAGAGGGACGCCTGGGAAAAGAGTCACTCGAGGGGAAAAGAGCTAAAAGAGAGAGGTAATGCAGAAGAGGGAAACCAGCGAAAAGAGAGAGTCGAGGGAAAAGAAGGGAACGAGAGAAATCATGCAGAAGAGGGAAACCAGGAAAAAGAGGGAGTCGAGGGAAAGCAAGGGGAAGAGAGAGTTCATGGAATAGAGGGACGCCTGGGAAAAGAGTCAGGGGAGGGGAAAAGAGCTAAAAGAGAGAGTTAATGCAGAAGAGGGAAACCAGGGAAAAGAGAGAGTCGATGGAAAAAGAAGGGAAAGAGAGAGTTAATGCAGAAGAGGGAAACCAGGGAAAAGAGAAAGTCGATGGAAAAGAAGGGAAAGAGAGAGTTAATGCAGAAGAGGGAAACCAGGGGAAAGAGAGAGTCGATGGAAAAGAAGGGGAAGAGAGAATTCATGGAAAAGATGGAAGCCAGGGAAAAGAGAGAGTCGGGGGGAAAGAATAGAAAGAGAGAGTTCATGGAAAAGAGGGAGGCCAGGGAAAAGAGTCACTCGAGGGGAAAAGAGCTAAAAGAGAGAGTTAATGCAGAAGAGGGAAACCAGGGGAAAGAGAGAGTGGAGGGAAAAGAAGGGGAAGAGAGAGTTCTTGCAAAACAAGGGACGCCAGGGAAAAGAGTCAGGGGACGGGAAAAGAGCTAAAAGAGAGAGTTAATGCAGAAGAGTTAAACCAGGGGAAAGAGAGAGTGGAGGGAAAAGAAGGGGAAGAGAGAGTTCTTGCAAAACGAGGGACGCCAGGGAAAAGAGTCACGTGACGGGAAAAGAGCTAAAAGAGAGAGTTAATGCAGAAGAGGTAAACCAGGGGAAAGAGAGAGTGGAGGGAAAAGAAGGGGAAGAGAGAGTTCTTGCAAAACGAGGGAGGCCAGGGAAAAGAGTCACGCGAGGGGAAAAGAGCTAAAAGAGAGAGTTAATGGAAAGGGGGAAACCAGGGAAAAGAGAGAGTTGAGGGGAAAGAAGGGGAAGAGAGAGTTAATGCAGAAGAGGGAAACCAGGAAAAAGAGAGAGCTGAGGGGAAAAAGAAGGGAAAGAAAGAGTTCATGCAGAATAGGGAAACCAGGGAAAAGAGAGAGTCAATGGAAAAGAAGGGAAAGAGACAGGTAATGTCGAAGAGGGAAACCAGGAAAAAAACAAAGTCGAGGGGGAAGAAGGGGAAGAGAGAGTTCATGGAAAAGAGGGAAGCCTGGGAAAACAGTCAGGGGAGGGGGAAAGACCTAAAAGAGAGAGTTAATGCAGAAGAGGGAAACCAGGGAAAAGAGAGAGTCGAGGGAAAAGAAGGGAAAGAGACAGGTAATGTCGAAGAGGGAAACCAGGAAAAAAACAAAGTCGAGGGGGAAGAAGGGGAAGAGAGAGTTCATGGAAAAGAGGGAAGCCTGGGAAAACAGTCAGGGGAGGGGGAAAGACCTAAAAGAGAGAGTTAATGCAGAAGAGGGAAACCAGGGAAAAGAGAGAGTCGAGGGAAAAGAAGGGAAAGAGAGAGGTAATGCAGAAGAAGGAAACCAAAGAAAGAGTCGAAGGAAAAAGAAGGGAACGGGAGAAATCATGGAAAAGAGGGAAACCAGGGGAAAGAGAGAGTGGAGGGAAAAGAAGGGGAAGAGAGAGTTCTTGCAAAACGAGGGACGCCAGGGAACAGAGTCCGGGGAGGGGAAAAGAGCTAAAAGAGAGAGTTAATGCAGAAGAGGGAAACCAGGGAAAAGAGAGAGTCGAGGGAAAAGAAGGGAACGGGAGAAATCATGGAAAAGAGGGAAACCAGGGGAAAGAGAGAGTGGAGGGAAAAGAAGGGGAAGAGAGAGTTCTTGCAAAAGGAGGGACGCCAGGGAACAGAGTCCGGGGAGGGGAAAAGAGCTAAAAGAGAGAGTTAATGCAGAAGAGGGAAACCAGGGAAAAGAGAGAGTCGAGGGAAAAGAAGGGAAAGAGAGAGGTAATGCAGAAGAGGTAAACCAGGGATAATAGAGAGTCGATGGAAAAGAAGGGGAAGAGAGAATTCATGGAAAAGATGGAAGCCAGGGAAAAGAGAGAGTCGGGGGAAAAGAATAGAAAGAGAGAGTTCATGGAAAAGAGGGAGGCCATGGAAAAGAGTCAGGGGAGGGGAAAAGAGCTAAAAGAGAGAGGTAATGCAGAAGAGGGAAACCAGGGAAAAGAGAGAGTCGATGGAAAAAGAAGGGAAAGAGAGAGTTAATGCAGAAGAGGGAAACCAGGGAAAAGAGAAAGTCGATGGAAAAGAAGGGAAAGAGAGAGTTAATGCAGAAGAGGGAAACCAGGGGAAAGAGAGAGTCGATGGAAAAGAAGGGGAAGAGAGAATTCATGGAAAAGATGGAAGCCAGGGAAAAGAGAGAGTCGGGGGGAAAGAATAGAAAGAGAGAGTTCATGGAAAAGAGGGAGGCCAGGGAAAAGAGTCAGGGGAGGGGAAAAGAGCTAAAAGAGAGAGGTAATGCAGAAGAGGGAAACCAGGGAAAAGAGGGAGTCGATGGAAAACAAGGGGAAGAGAGAGTTCATGAAAAAGAGGGAAGCCAGGGAAAAGAGAGAGTCGTGGTAAAAGAAGGGGAAGAGAGAGTTCATAGAAAATAGGAAAACCAGGGAAAAGAGAGAGACGAGGGAAAAGAGGGGATAGAGAGAGTTCATGGAAAAGAGGGACGCCGGGAAAAAGAGCTAAAACAGAGAGTTAATGCAGAAGAGGGAAGCCAGGGAAAAGAGAGAGTCGAGGTAAAAGAAGGGGAAGAGAGAGTTCATAGAAAACAGGAAAACCAGGGAAAAGAGAGAGACGAGGGAAAAGAGCTAAAGGAGAGAGTTAATGCAGAAGAGGGAAACCAGCGAAAAGAGAGAGTCGAGGGAAAAGAGGGGGAAAAGAGAGTTCATGGAAAAGAGACAAGTCAGGGAAAAGATAGAGACAAGGGAAAAGACGGGAAAGAGAGAGCTCATGGAAAAGAGGGACGCCGGGAAAAAGAGCTAAAAGAGAGAGTTAATGGAAAAGAGGGGAACCAGGGGAAAGAGAGAGTCGAGGGAAAAGACGGGAAACAGAGAGTTAATGCAGGGAGGGGAAACGAGGGAAAAGAGAGAGTCGATGGAAAACAAGGGGAAGAGAGAGTTCATGAAAAGGAGGGAAGCCAGGGAAAAGAGTCGGGGGGGGGGGAAGAGCTAACAGAGAGAGTTAATGCAGAAGAGGGAAACCAGGGAAAAGAGAGAGTCGAGGGAAAAGAAGGTGAAGAAAGAGTTCATTCAGAAGAGGTAAACCAGGGATAATAGAGAGTCGATGGAAAAGAAGGGGAAGAGAGAATTCATGGAAAAGATGGAAGCCAGGGAAAAGAGAGAGTCGGGGGAAAAGAATAGAAAGAGAGAGTTCATGGGAAAGAGGGAGGCCAGGGAAAAGAGTCGGGGAAGAAGAAAAGAGCTAAAAGAGAGAGGTAATGGAGAAGAGGGAAACCAGGGAAAGAGAGAGACGATGGAAAAAGAAGGGGAAGAGAGAGTTAATGCAGAAGAGGGAAACCAGGGAAAAGAGAGAGTCGAGGGCAAAGAAGGGGAAGAGAAAGTTCATGGAAAAGAGGGAAGCCAGGGAAAGGAGAGAGTCGGGGGAAAAGAATAGAAAGAGAGAGTTCTTGGAAAAGAGGGACGCCAGGGAACAGAGTCACGCGAGGGGAAAAGAGCTAACAGAGAGAGTTAATGCAGAAGAGGGAAACCAGGGAAAAGAGAGAGTCGAGGGAAAAGAAGGTGAAGAAAGAGTTCATTCAGAAGAGGTAAACCAGGGATAATAGAGAGTCGATGGAAAAGAAGGGGAAGAGAGAATTCATGGAAAAGATGGAAGCCAGGGAAAAGAGAGAGTCGGGGGAAAAGAATAGAAAGAGAGAGTTCATGGGAAAGAGGGAGGCCAGGGAAAAGAGTCAGGGAAGGGGAAAAGAGCTAAAAGAGAGAGTTAATGCAGAAGAGGGAAACCAGGGAAAAGAGAGAGTCGAGGGAAAAGAATAGAAAGAGAGAAATCATGGAAAAGAGGGAAGACAGCGAAAAGAGAGAGTCGATGGAAAAATAAGGGAAATAGCAAGTTCATGGAAAAGAGGGACGCCAGGGAAAAAAGTCACGTGACGGGAAAAGAGCTAAAAGAGAGAGTTAATGCAGAAGAGGTAAACCAGGGGAAAGAGAGAGTGGAGGGAAAAGAGGGTAAAGACAGAGCTCAAGGAAAAGAGTGACACCAGGGAAAAGAGTCACGCGACGGGAAAAGAGCTAAAAGAGACAGGTAATGCAGAAGAGGGAAACAAGGGAAAAGAGAGAGTCGAGGGGAAAGAAGGGGAAGAGAAAGTTCATGGAAAAGAGGGAAGCCAGGGAAAAGAGAGAGTCGAGGGAAAAGAAGGTGAAGAAAGAGTTCATTCAGAAGAGGTAAACCAGGGATAATAGAGAGTCGATGGAAAAGAAGGGGAAGAGAGAATTCATGGAAAAGATGGAAGCCAGGGAAAAGAGAGAGTCGGGGGAAAAGAATAGAAAGAGAGAGTTCATGGAAAAGAGGGAGGCCAGGGAAAAGAGTCACGCGAGGGGAAAAGAGCTAAAAGAGAGAGTTCATGGAAAGGGGGAAACCAGGGAAAAGAGAGAGTCGAGGGGAAAGAAGGGGAAGAGAGAGTTAATGCAGAAGAGGGAAACCAGGGAAAAGAGAGAGTCGATGGAAAAGAAGGGAAAGAGAGAATTCATGGAAAAGATGGAAGCCAGGGAAAAGAGAGAGTCGGGGGGAAAGAATAGAAAGAGAGAGTTCATGGAAAAGAGGGACGCCAGGGAAAAGAGTCAGGGGAGGGGAAAAGAGCTAAAAGAGAGAGTTAATGCAGAAGAGGGAAACCAGGGGAAAGAGAGAGTGGAGGGAAAAGAAGGGGAAGAGAGAGTTCTTGCAAAACGAGGGACGCCAGGGAAAAGAGTCAGGGGAGGGGAAAAGAGCTAAAAGAGAGAGTTAATGCAGAAGAGGGAAACCAGGGAAAAGAGAGAGTCGAGGGAAAAGAAGGGAACGGGAGAAATCATGGAAAAGAGGGAAACCAGGGGAAAGAGAGAGTGGAGGGAAAAGAAGGGGAAGAGAGAGTTCTTGCAAAACGAAGGACGCCAGGGAACAGAGTCCGGGGAGGGGAAAAGAGCTAAAAGAGAGAGTTAATGCAGAAGAGGGAAACCAGGGAAAAGAGAGAGTCGAGGGAAAAGAAGGGAAAGACAGAGGTAATGCAGAAGAGGTAAACCAGGGATAATAGAGAGTCGATGGAAAAGAAGGGGAAGAGAGAATTCATGGAAAAGATGGAAGCCAGGGAAAAGAGAGAGTCGGGGGAAAAGAATAGAAAGAGAGAGTTCATCGAAAAGAGGGAGGCCAGGGAAAAGAGTCAGGGGAGGGGAAAAGAGCTAAAAGAGAGAGTTAATGCAGAAGAGGGAAACCAGGGAAAGAGAGAGACGATGGAAAAAGGAAGGGTAAGAGAGAGTTCATGGAAAAGAGGGAAGCCAGGGAAAGGAGAGAGTCGAGGGAAAAGAGGGGGAAGAGAGAGTTCATAGAAAAGAGGAAAACCAGGGGAAAGAGAGAGACGAGGGAAAAGAACGGGAAGAGAGAGTTAATGCAGAAGAGGGAAACCAGCGAAAACAGTGTCGAGTGAAAAGAAGGGAAAGAGAGAGTTAATGCAGAAGAGGGAAGCCAGGGAAAAGAGAGAGTCGAGGGAAAAGAAGGGAAAGAGAGAGTTCATAGAAAAGAGGGAAGCCAGGGAAAAGAGTCACACGAGGGGAAAAGAGCTAAAAGAGAGAGTTAATGCAGAAGAGGGAAACCAGGGAAAAGAGGGAGTCGATGGAAAACAAGGGGAAGAGAGAGTTCATGAAAAAGAGGGAAGCCAGGGAAAAGAGAGAGTCGTGTAAAAGAAGGGGAAGAGAGAGTTCATAGAAAATAGGAAAACCAGGGAAAAGAGAGAGACGAGGGAAAAGAGGGGATAGAGAGAGTTCATGGAAAAGAGGGACGCCGGGAAAAAGAGCTAAAACAGAGAGTTAATGCAGAAGAGGGAAGCCAGGGAAAAGAGAGAGTCGAGGTAAAAGAAGGGGAAGAGAGAGTTCATAGAAAACAGGAAAACCAGGGAAAAGAGAGAGACGAGGGAAAAGAGCTAAAGGAGAGAGTTAATGCAGAAGAGGGAAACCAGCGAAAAGAGAGAGTCGAGGGAAAAGAGGGGGAAAAGAGAGTTCATGGAAAAGAGACAAGTCAGGGAAAAGATAGAGACAAGGGAAAAGACGGGAAAGAGAGAGCTCATGGAAAAGAGGGACGCCGGGAAAAAGAGCTAAAAGAGAGAGTTAATGGAAAAGAGGGGAACCAGGGGAAAGAGAGAGTCGAGGGAAAAGACGGGAAACAGAGAGTTAATGCAGGGAGGGGAAACGAGGGAAAAGAGAGAGTCGATGGAAAAAAAGGGGAAGAGAGAGTTCATGAAAAGGAGGGAAGCCAGGGAAAAGAGTCGGGGGGGGGGGAAGAGCTAACAGAGAGAGTTAATGCAGAAGAGGGAAACCAGGGAAAAGAGAGAGTCGAGGGAAAAGAAGGTGAAGAAAGAGTTCATTCAGAAGAGGTAAACCAGGGATAATAGAGAGTCGATGGAAAAGAAGGGGAAGAGAGAATTCATGGAAAAGATGGAAGCCAGGGAAAAGAGAGAGTCGGGGGAAAAGAATAGAAAGAGAGAGTTCATGGGAAAGAGGGAGGCCAGGGAAAAAGAGTCAGGGAAGAAGAAAAGAGCTAAAAGAGAGAGGTAATGCAGAAGAGGGAAACCAGGGAAAGAGAGAGACGATGGAAAAAGAAGGGGAAGAGAGAGTTAATGCAGAAGAGGGAAACCAGGGAAAAGAGAGCGTCGAGGGGAAAGAAGGGGAAGAGAAAGTTCATGGAAAAGAGGGAAGCCAGGGAAAGGAGAGAGTCGATGGAAAAATAAGGGAAATAGCAAGTTCATGGAAAAGAGGGACGCCAGGGAAAAAAGTCACGTGACGGGAAAAGAGCTAAAAGAGAGAGTTAATGCAGAAGAGGTAAACCAGGGGAAAGAGAGAGTGGAGGGAAAAGAGGGTAAAGACAGAGCTCAAGGAAAAGAGTGACACCAGGGAAAAGAGTCACGCGACGGGAAAAGAGCTAAAAGAGACAGGTAATGCAGAAGAGGGAAACAAGGGAAAAGAGAGAGTCGAGGGGAAAGAAGGGGAAGAGAAAGTTCATGGAAAAGAGGGAAGCCAGGGAAAAGAGAGAGTCGAGGGAAAAGAAGGTGAAGAAAGAGTTCATTCAGAAGAGGTAAACCAGGGATAATAGAGAGTCGATGGAAAAGAAGGGGAAGAGAGAATTCATGGAAAAGATGGAAGCCAGGGAAAAGAGAGAGTCGGGGGAAAAGAATAGAAAGAGAGAGTTCATGGAAAAGAGGGAGGCCAGGGAAAAGAGTCACGCGAGGGGAAAAGAGCTAAAAGAGAGAGTTCATGGAAAGGGGGAAACCAGGGAAAAGAGAGAGTCGAGGGGAAAGAAGGGGAAGAGAGAGTTAATGCAGAAGAGGGAAACCAGGGAAAAGAGAGAGTCGATGGAAAAGAAGGGGAAGAGAGAATTCATGGAAAAGATGGAAGCCAGGGAAAAGAGAGAGTCGGGGGGAAAGAATAGAAAGAGAGAGTTCATGGAAAAGAGGGACGCCAGGGAAAAGAGTCCGGGGAGGGGAAAAGAGCTAAAAGAGAGAGTTAATGCAGAAGAGGGAAACCAGGGAAAAGAGAGAGTCGAGGGAAAAGAAGGGAAAGAGAGAGGTAATGCAGAAGAGGTAAACCAGGGATAATAGAGAGTCGATGGAAAAGAAGGGGAAGAGAGAATTCATGGAAAAGATGGAAGCCAGGGAAAAGAGAGAGTCGGGGGAAAAGAATAGAAAGAGAGAGTTCATGGAAAAGAGGGAGGCCAGGGAAAAGAGTCAGGGGAGGGGAAAAGAGCTAAAAGAGAGAGGTAATGCAGAAGAGGGAAACCAGGGAAAGAGAGAGACGATGGAAAAAGGAAGGGTAAGAGAGACTTCATGGAAAAGAGGGAAGCCAGGGAAAGGAGAGAGTCGAGGGAAAAGAGGGGGAAGAGAGAGTTCATAGAAAAGAGGAAAACCAGGGGAAAGAGAGAGACGAGGGAAAAGAACGGGAAGAGAGAGTTAATGCAGAAGAGGGAAACCAGGGAAAAGAGGGAGTCGATGGAAAACAAGGGGAAGAGAGAGTTCATGAAAAAGAGGGAAGCCAGGGAAAAGAGAGAGTCGTGGTAAAAGAAGGGGAAGAGAGAGTTCATAGAAAATAGGAAAACCAGGGAAAAGAGAGAGACGAGGGAAAAGAGGGGATAGAGAGAGTTCATGGAAAAGAGGGACGCCGGGAAAAAGAGCTAAAACAGAGAGTTAATGCAGAAGAGGGAAGCCAGGGAAAAGAGAGAGTCGAGGTAAAAGAAGGGGAAGAGAGAGTTCATAGAAAACAGGAAAACCAGGGAAAAGAGAGAGACGAGGGAAAAGAGCTAAAGGAGAGAGTTAATGCAGAAGAGGGAAACCAGCGAAAAGAGAGAGTCGAGGGAAAAGAGGGGAAAAGAGAGTTCATGGAAAAGAGACAAGTCAGGGAAAAGATAGAGACAAGGGAAAAGACGGGAAAGAGAGAGCTCATGGAAAAGAGAGACGATGGGAAAAAGAGCTAAAAGAGAGAGTTAATGGAAAAGAGGGGAACCAGGGGAAAGAGAGAGTCGAGGGAAAAGACGGGAAACAGAGAGTTAATGCAGGGAGGGGAAACGAGGGAAAAGAGAGATTCGATGGAAAACAAGGGGAAGAGAGAGTTCATGAAAAGGAGGGAAGCCAGGGAAAATAGAGAGTGGAGGGAAAAGAGGGGAAAGAGAGAGCTCATGGAAAAGAGGGACGCCGGGAAAAAGAGCTAAAAGAGAGAGTTAGTGCAGAAGAGGGAAGCCAGGGGAAAGAGAGAATCGAGGGAAAAGAAGGGGAAGAGAGAGTTCATGGAAAAGAGGGACGCCAGGGAAAAGAGCTAAAAGAGAGAGTTAATGCAGAAGAGGGAAACCAGGGGAAAGAGAGAGAGGAGGCAAAAGAGGGGAAAGGGAGAGCTCATGGAAAAGAGGGAAACCAGGGGAAAGAGAGAGTGGAGGGAAAAGAGGGGAAAGAGAGCGCTCATTGAAAAGAGGGAAGCCAGGGAAAAGAGAGATTCGAGGGAAAAGAGGGGGAGGAGAGAGTTCATAGAAAAGAGGGAAGCCAGGGAAAAGAGAGAGTCGAGGGAAAAGACAGGAAAGAGAGTTAATGCAGAAGAGGGAAACCAGGGGAAAGAGAGAGTCGAGGGAAAAGAGGGCAAAGAGAGAGTTAATGCAGAAGAGGGAAGCCGGGGGAAAGAGAGAGTGGAGGGAAAAGACAGGAAAGAGAGTTAATGCAGAAGAGGGAAACCAGGGGAAAGAGAGAGTCGAGGAAAAAGAGGGCAAAGAGAGAGTTAATGCAGAAGAAGGAAGCCAGGAAAAATAGAGTCGATGTAAAAAGAAGGGAATGAGAGAAATCATGGAAAAGAGGGAAGCAAGGGAAAAGAGAGAGTCGAGGGAAAAGAGGGGGAAGAGAGAGTTCATAGAAAAGAGGAAAACCAGGGAAAAGAGAGAGACGAGGGAAAAGAATAGAAAGAGAGAGATCATGGAAAGGGTGGAAGCCACGGAAAATAGTCAGGCGAGGGGAAAAGAGCTAAAAGAGAGAGATAATGCAGAAGAGGGAAGCCAGGGAAAAGAGAGAGTCGAGGGAAAAGAGGGGGAAGAGAGAGTTCATAGAAAAGAGGAAAAACAGGGAAAAGAGAGAGACGAGGGAAAAGAATAGAAAGAGAGAGATCATGGAAAGGGTGGAAGCCACGGAAAATAGTCAGGCAAGGGGAAAAGAACTAAAAGAGAGCGATAATGCAGAAGAGGGAAGCCAGGGAAAAGAGAGAGTGGAGGGAAAAGAGGGGAAATAGAGAGTTCATGCAGGGAGGGGAAACCAGGGAAAAGAGAGAGTCGATGGAAAACAAGGGGAAAAGAGAGTTCATGAAAAGGAGGGAAGCCAAGGAAAAGAGAGAGTCGAGGGGAAAGACGGGAAACAGAGAGTTAATGCAGAAGAGGGAAACCAGCGATAACAGAGAGTCGATAGAAAACAAGGGGAAGAGAGAGTTCATGCAGAAGAGGGAAGCCAGGGAAAAGAGAGAGTCGAGGGAAAAGAGGGGGGAAGAGAGAGTTCATGGAAAAGAGGGAAGCCAGGGAAAGGAGAGAGTCGAGGGAAAAGAGGGGGAAGAGAGAGTTCATAGAAAAGAGGAAAACCAGGGGAAAGAGAGAGACGAGGGAAAAGAATGGGAAGAGAGAGTTAATGCAGAAGAGGGAAACCAGCGAAAACAGTGTCGAGTGAAAAGAAGGGAAAGAGAGAGTTAATGCAGAAGAGGGAAGCCAGGGAAAAGAGAGAGTCGAGGGAAAAGAAGGGAAAGAGAGAGTTCATAGAAAAGAGGGAAGCCAGGGAAAAGAGTCACACGAGGGGAAAAGAGCTAAAAGAGAGAGTTAATGCAGAAGAGGGAAACCAGGGAAAAGAGGGAGTCGATGGAAAACAAGGGGAAGAGAGAGTTCATGAAAAAGAGGGAAGCCAGGGAAAAGAGAGAGTCGTGGTAAAAGAAGGGGAAGAGAGAGTTCATAGAAAATAGGAAAACCAGGGAAAAGAGAGAGACGAGGGAAAAGAGGGGATAGAGAGAGTTCATGGAAAAGAGGGACGCCGGGAAAAAGAGCTAAAACAGAGAGTTAATGCAGAAGAGGGAAGCCAGGGAAAAGAGAGAGTCGAGGTAAAAGAAGGGGAAGAGAGAGTTCATAGAAAACAGGAAAACCAGGGAAAAGAGAGAGACGAGGGAAAAGAGCTAAAGGAGAGAGTTAATGCAGAAGAGGGAAACCAGCGAAAAGAGAGAGTCGAGGGAAAAGAGGGGAAAAGAGAGTTCATGGAAAAGAGACAAGTCAGGGAAAAGATAGAGACAAGGGAAAAGACGGGAAAGAGAGAGCTCATGGAAAAGAGAGACGATGGGAAAAAGAGCTAAAAGAGAGAGTTAATGGAAAAGAGGGGAACCAGGGGAAAGAGAGAGTCGAGGGAAAAGACGGGAAACAGAGAGTTAATGCAGGGAGGGGAAACGAGGGAAAAGAGAGATTCGATGGAAAACAAGGGGAAGAGAGAGTTCATGAAAAGGAGGGAAGCCAGGGAAAATAGAGAGTGGAGGGAAAAGAGGGGAAAGAGAGAGCTCATGGAAAAGAGGGACGCCGGGAAAAAGAGCTAAAAGAGAGAGTTAGTGCAGAAGAGGGAAGCCAGGGGAAAGAGAGAATCGAGGGAAAAGAAGGGGAAGAGAGAGTTCATGGAAAAGAGGGACGCCAGGGAAAAGAGCTAAAAGAGAGAGTTAATGCAGAAGAGGGAAACCAGGGGAAAGAGAGAGAGGAGGCAAAAGAGGGGAAAGGGAGAGCTCATGGAAAAGAGGGAAACCAGGGGAAAGAGAGAGTGGAGGGAAAAGAGGGGAAAGAGAGCGCTCATTGAAAAGAGGGAAGCCAGGGAAAAGAGAGATTCGAGGGAAAAGAGGGGGAGGAGAGAGTTCATAGAAAAGAGGGAAGCCAGGGAAAAGAGAGAGTCGAGGGAAAAGACAGGAAAGAGAGTTAATGCAGAAGAGGGAAACCAGGGGAAAGAGAGAGTCGAGGGAAAAGAGGGCAAAGAGAGAGTTAATGCAGAAGAGGGAAGCCGGGGGAAAGAGAGAGTGGAGGGAAAAGACAGGAAAGAGAGTTAATGCAGAAGAGGGAAACCAGGGGAAAGAGAGAGTCGAGGAAAAAGAGGGCAAAGAGAGAGTTAATGCAGAAGAAGGAAGCCAGGAAAAATAGAGTCGATGTAAAAAGAAGGGAATGAGAGAAATCATGGAAAAGAGGGAAGCAAGGGAAAAGAGAGAGTCGAGGGAAAAGAGGGGGAAGAGAGAGTTCATAGAAAAGAGGAAAACCAGGGAAAAGAGAGAGACGAGGGAAAAGAATAGAAAGAGAGAGATCATGGAAAGGGTGGAAGCCACGGAAAATAGTCAGGCGAGGGGAAAAGAGCTAAAAGAGAGAGATAATGCAGAAGAGGGAAGCCAGGGAAAAGAGAGAGTCGAGGGAAAAGAGGGGGAAGAGAGAGTTCATAGAAAAGAGGAAAAACAGGGAAAAGAGAGAGACGAGGGAAAAGAATAGAAAGAGAGAGATCATGGAAAGGGTGGAAGCCACGGAAAATAGTCAGGCAAGGGGAAAAGAACTAAAAGAGAGCGATAATGCAGAAGAGGGAAGCCAGGGAAAAGAGAGAGTGGAGGGAAAAGAGGGGAAATAGAGAGTTCATGCAGGGAGGGGAAACCAGGGAAAAGAGAGAGTCGATGGAAAACAAGGGGAAAAGAGAGTTCATGAAAAGGAGGGAAGCCAAGGAAAAGAGAGAGTCGAGGGGAAAGACGGGAAACAGAGAGTTAATGCAGAAGAGGGAAACCAGCGATAACAGAGAGTCGATAGAAAACAAGGGGAAGAGAGAGTTCATGCAGAAGAGGGAAGCCAGGGAAAAGAGAGAGTCGAGGGAAAAGAGGGGGGAAGAGAGAGTTCATAGAAAAGACGGAAGCCAGGGAAAAGAGAGAGTCGAGGGAAAAGAGGGGGAAGAGAGAGTTCATAGAAAAGAGGAAAACCAGGGGAAAGAGAGAGACGAGGGAAAAGAACGGGAAGAGAGAGTTAATGCAGAAGAGGGAAACCAGCGAAAACAGTGTCGAGTGAAAAGAAGGGAAAGAGAGAGTTAATGCAGAAGAGGGAAGCCAGGGAAAAGAGAGAGTCGAGGGAAAAGAAGGGAAAGAGAGAGTTAATGCAGAAGAGGGAAGCCAGGGAAAAGAGAGAGTCGAGGGAAAAGAAAGGAACGAGAGAGTTCATAGAAAAGAGGGAAGCCAGGGAAAAGAGTCACACGAGGGGAAAAGAGCTAAAAGAGAGAGTTAATGCAGAAGAGGGAAACCAGGGAAAAGAGAGAGTCGATGGAAAACAAGGGGAAGAGAGAGTTCATGAAAAAGAGGGAAGCCAGGGAAAAGAGAGAGTCGTGGTAAAAGAAGGGGAAGAGAGAGTTCATAGAAAATAGGAAAACCAGGGAAAAGAGAGAGACGAGGGAAAAGAGGGGATAGAGAGAGTTCATGGAAAAGAGGGACGCCGGGAAAAAGAGCTAAAACAGAGAGTTAATGCAGAAGAGGGAAGCCAGGGAAAAGAGAGAGTCGAGGGAAAAGAAGGGGAAGAGAGAGTTCATAGAAAACAGGAAAACCAGGGAAAAGAGAGAGACGAGGGAAAACAAGGGGAAGAGAGAGTTCATGGAAAAAATGGAAGCCAGGGAAAAGAGAGAGTCGGGGGAAAAGAAGGGAAAGAGAGAGTTCATGGAAAAGAGGGACGCCAGCGAAAAGAGTCAGGGGAGGGGGAAGGAGCTAAAAGAGAGAGTTAATGCAGAAGAGGGAAACCAGGGAAAAGAAAGAGTCGATGGAAAAGGTGAAGAAAGAGTTCATGCAGAAGACAGAAACCAGGAAATGAGAGTCGAGGGAAAAGAATAGAAAGAGAGAGTTAATGCAGAAAAGGGAAACCCGGGAAAAGAGAGAGTTGACGGAAAAGAAGGGGAAGAGAGAGTTCTCGGAAAAGACGGAAGCCGGGGAAAACAGAGAGTCGGGGGGAAAGAACAGTAAGAGACAGTTCATGGAAAAGAGGGACGCCTGGGAAAAGAGTCACTCGAGGGGAAAAGAGCTAAAAGAGAGAGGTAATGCAGAAGAGGGAAACCAGCGAAAAGAGAGAGTCGAGGGAAAAGAAGGGAACGAGAGAAATCATGCAGAAGAGGGAAACCAGGAAAAAGAGGGAGTCGAGGGAAAGCAAGGGGAAGAGAGAGTTCATGGAATAGAGGGACGCCTGGGAAAAGAGTCAGGGGAGGGGAAAAGAGCTAAAAGAGAGAGTTAATGCAGAAGAGGGAAACCAGGGAAAAGAGAGAGTCGATGGAAAAAGAAGGGAAAGAGAGAGTTAATGCAGAAGAGGGAAACCAGGGAAAAGAGAAAGTCGATGGAAAAGAAGGGAAAGAGAGAGTTAATGCAGAAGAGGGAAACCAGGGAAAAGAGAGAGTCGATGGAAAAGAAGGGGAAGAGAGAATTCATGGAAAAGATGGAAGCCAGGGAAAAGAGAGAGTCGGGGGGAAAGAATAGAAAGAGAGAGTTCATGGAAAAGAGGGACGCCAGGGAAAAGAGTCAGGGGAGGGGAAAAGAGCTAAAAGAGAGAGTTAATGCAGAAGAGAGAAACCAGGGGAAAGAGAGAGTGGAGGGAAAAGAAGGGGAAGAGAGAGTTCTTGCAAAACGAGGGACGCCAGGGAAAAGAGTCAGGGGACGGGAAAAGAGCTAAAAGAGAGAGTTAATGCAGAAGAGGTAAACCAGGGGAAAGAGAGAGTGGAGGGAAAAGAAGGGGAAGAGAGAGTTCTTGCAAAACGAGGGACGCCAGGGAAAAGAGTCACGTGACGGGAAAAGAGCTAAAAGAGAGAGTTAATGCAGAAGAGGTAAACCAGGGGAAAGAGAGAGTGGAGGGAAAAGAAGGGGAAGAGAGAGTTCTTGCAAAACGAGGGAGGCCAGGGAAAAGAGTCACGCGAGGGGAAAAGAGCTAAAAGAGAGAGTTAATGGAAAGGGGGAAACCAGGGAAAAGAGAGAGTTGAGGGGAAAGAAGGGGAAGAGAGAGTTAATGCAGAAGAGGGAAACCAGGAAAAAGAGAGAGCTGAGGGGAAAAAGAAGGGAAAGAGAGAGTTAATGCAGAAGAGGGAAACGAGGGAAAATAGAGAGTCGATGGAAAAGAAGGGGAAGAAAGAGTTCATGCAGAAGAGGGAAACCAGGGAAAAGAGAGAGTCAATGGAAAAGAAGGGAAAGAGACAGGTAATGTCGAAGAGGGAAACCAGGAAAAAAACAAAGTCGAGGGGGAAGAAGGGGAAGAGAGAGTTCATGGAAAAGAGGGAAGCCTGGGAAAACAGTCAGGGGAGGGGGAAAGACCTAAAAGAGAGAGTTAATGCAGAAGAGGGAAACCAGGGAAAAGAGAGAGTCGAGGGAAAAGAAGGGAAAGAGAGAGGTAATGCAGAAGAAGGAAACCAAAGAAAGAGTCGAAGGAAAAAGAAGGGAACGGGAGAAATCATGGAAAAGAGGGAAACCAGGGGAAAGAGAGAGTCGATGGAAAAGAAGGGGAAGAGAGAGTTCTTGCAAAACGAGGGACGCCAGGGAACAGAGTCCGGGGAGGGGAAAAGAGCTAAAAGAGAGAGTTAATGCAGAAGAGGGAAACCAGGGAAAGAGAGAGACGATGGAAAAAGGAAGGGTAAGAGAGAGTTCATGGAAAAGAGGGAAGCCAGGGAAAGGAGAGAGTCGAGGGAAAAGAGGGGGAAGAGAGAGTTCATAGAAAAGAGGAAAACCAGGGGAAAGAGAGAGACGAGGGAAAAGAACGGGAAGAGAGAGTTAATGCAGAAGAGGGAAACCAGCGAAAACAGTGTCGAGTGAAAAGAAGGGAAAGAGAGAGTTAATGCAGAAGAGGGAAGCCAGGGAAAAGAGAGAGTCGAGGGAAAAGAAGGGAAAGAGAGAGTTCATAGAAAAGAGGGAAGCCAGGGAAAAGAGTCACACGAGGGGAAAAGAGCTAAAAGAGAGAGTTAATGCAGAAGAGGGAAACCAGGGAAAAGAGGGAGTCGATGGAAAACAAAGGGAAGAGAGAGTTCATGAAAAAGAGGGAAGCCAGGGAAAAGAGAGAGTCGTGGTAAAAGAAGGGGAAGAGAGAGTTCATAGAAAATAGGAAAACCAGGGAAAAGAGAGAGACGAGGGAAAAGAGGGGATAGAGAGAGTTCATGGAAAAGAGGGACGCCGGGAAAAAGAGCTAAAACAGAGAGTTAATGCAGAAGAGGGAAGCCAGGGAAAAGAGAGAGTCGAGGTAAAAGAAGGGGAAGAGAGAGTTCATAGAAAACAGGAAAACCAGGGAAAAGAGAGAGTCGAGGGAAAAGAAGGGAAAGAGACAGGTAATGTCGAAGAGGGAAACCAGGAAAAAAACAAAGTCGAGGGGGAAGAAGGGGAAGAGAGAGTTCATGGAAAAGAGGGAAGCCTGGGAAAACAGTCAGGGGAGGGGGAAAGACCTAAAAGAGAGAGTTAATGCAGAAGAGGGAAACCAGGGAAAAGAGAGAGTCGAGGGAAAAGAAGGGAAAGAGAGAGGTAATGCAGAAGAAGGAAACCAAAGAAAGAGTCGAAGGAAAAAGAAGGGAACGGGAGAAATCATGGAAAAGAGGGAAACCAGGGGAAAGAGAGAGTGGAGGGAAAAGAAGGGGAAGAGAGAGTTCTTGCAAAACGAGGGACGCCAGGGAACAGAGTCCGGGGAGGGGAAAAGAGCTAAAAGAGAGAGTTAATGCAGAAGAGGGAAACCAGGGAAAGAGAGAGACGATGGAAAAAGGAAGGGTAAGAGAGAGTTCATGGAAAAGAGGGAAGCCAGGGAAAGGAGAGAGTCGAGGGAAAAGAGGGGGAAGAGAGAGTTCATAGAAAAGAGGAAAACCAGGGGAAAGAGAGAGACGAGGGAAAAGAACGGGAAGAGAGAGTTAATGCAGAAGAGGGAAACCAGCGAAAACAGTGTCGAGTGAAAAGAAGGGAAAGAGAGAGTTAATGCAGAAGAGGGAAGCCAGGGAAAAGAGAGAGTCGAGGGAAAAGAAGGGAAAGAGAGAGTTCATAGAAAAGAGGGAAGCCAGGGAAAAGAGTCACACGAGGGGAAAAGAGCTAAAAGAGAGAGTTAATGCAGAAGAGGGAAACCAGGGAAAAGAGGGAGTCGATGGAAAACAAGGGGAAGAGAGAGTTCATGAAAAAGAGGGAAGCCAGGGAAAAGAGAGAGTCGTGGTAAAAGAAGGGGAAGAGAGAGTTCATAGAAAATAGGAAAACCAGGGAAAAGAGAGAGACGAGGGAAAAGAGGGGATAGAGAGAGTTCATGGAAAAGAGGGACGCCGGGAAAAAGAGCTAAAACAGAGAGTTAATGCAGAAGAGGGAAGCCAGGGAAAAGAGAGAGTCGAGGTAAAAGAAGGGGAAGAGAGAGTTCATAGAAAACAGGAAAACCAGGGAAAAGAGAGAGACGAGGGAAAAGAGCTAAAGGAGAGAGTTAATGCAGAAGAGGGAAACCAGCGAAAAGAGAGAGTCGAGGGAAAAGAGGGGAAAAGAGAGTTCATGGAAAAGAGACAAGTCAGGGAAAAGATAGAGACAAGGGAAAAGACGGGAAAGAGAGAGCTCATGGAAAAGAGAGACGATGGGAAAAAGAGCTAAAAGAGAGAGTTAATGGAAAAGAGGGGAACCAGGGGAAAGAGAGAGTCGAGGGAAAAGACGGGAAACAGAGAGTTAATGCAGGGAGGGGAAACGAGGGAAAAGAGAGATTCGATGGAAAACAAGGGGAAGAGAGAGTTCATGAAAAGGAGGGAAGCCAGGGAAAATAGAGAGTGGAGGGAAAAGAGGGGAAAGAGAGAGCTCATGGAAAAGAGGGACGCCGGGAAAAAGAGCTAAAAGAGAGAGTTAGTGCAGAAGAGGGAAGCCAGGGGAAAGAGAGAATCGAGGGAAAAGAAGGGGAAGAGAGAGTTCATGGAAAAGAGGGACGCCAGGGAAAAGAGCTAAAAGAGAGAGTTAATGCAGAAGAGGGAAACCAGGGGAAAGAGAGAGAGGAGGCAAAAGAGGGGAAAGGGAGAGCTCATGGAAAAGAGGGAAACCAGGGGAAAGAGAGAGTGGAGGGAAAAGAGGGGAAAGAGAGCGCTCATTGAAAAGAGGGAAGCCAGGGAAAAGAGAGATTCGAGGGAAAAGAGGGGGAGGAGAGAGTTCATAGAAAAGAGGGAAGCCAGGGAAAAGAGAGAGTCGAGGGAAAAGACAGGAAAGAGAGTTAATGCAGAAGAGGGAAACCAGGGGAAAGAGAGAGTCGAGGGAAAAGAGGGCAAAGAGAGAGTTAATGCAGAAGAGGGAAGCCGGGGGAAAGAGAGAGTGGAGGGAAAAGACAGGAAAGAGAGTTAATGCAGAAGAGGGAAACCAGGGGAAAGAGAGAGTCGAGGAAAAAGAGGGCAAAGAGAGAGTTAATGCAGAAGAAGGAAGCCAGGAAAAATAGAGTCGATGTAAAAAGAAGGGAATGAGAGAAATCATGGAAAAGAGGGAAGCAAGGGAAAAGAGAGAGTCGAGGGAAAAGAGGGGGAAGAGAGAGTTCATAGAAAAGAGGAAAACCAGGGAAAAGAGAGAGACGAGGGAAAAGAATAGAAAGAGAGAGATCATGGAAAGGGTGGAAGCCACGGAAAATAGTCAGGCGAGGGGAAAAGAGCTAAAAGAGAGAGATAATGCAGAAGAGGGAAGCCAGGGAAAAGAGAGAGTCGAGGGAAAAGAGGGGGAAGAGAGAGTTCATAGAAAAGAGGAAAAACAGGGAAAAGAGAGAGACGAGGGAAAAGAATAGAAAGAGAGAGATCATGGAAAGGGTGGAAGCCACGGAAAATAGTCAGGCAAGGGGAAAAGAACTAAAAGAGAGCGATAATGCAGAAGAGGGAAGCCAGGGAAAAGAGAGAGTGGAGGGAAAAGAGGGGAAATAGAGAGTTCATGCAGGGAGGGGAAACCAGGGAAAAGAGAGAGTCGATGGAAAACAAGGGGAAAAGAGAGTTCATGAAAAGGAGGGAAGCCAAGGAAAAGAGAGAGTCGAGGGGAAAGACGGGAAACAGAGAGTTAATGCAGAAGAGGGAAACCAGCGATAACAGAGAGTCGATAGAAAACAAGGGGAAGAGAGAGTTCATGCAGAAGAGGGAAGCCAGGGAAAAGAGAGAGTCGAGGGAAAAGAGGGGGGAAGAGAGAGTTCATGGAAAAGAGGGAAGCCAGGGAAAGGAGAGAGTCGAGGGAAAAGAGGGGGAAGAGAGAGTTCATAGAAAAGAGGAAAACCAGGGGAAAGAGAGAGACGAGGGAAAAGAACGGGAAGAGAGAGTTAATGCAGAAGAGGGAAACCAGCGAAAACAGTGTCGAGTGAAAAGAAGGGAAAGAGAGAGTTAATGCAGAAGAGGGAAGCCAGGGAAAAGAGAGAGTCGAGGGAAAAGAAGGGAAAGAGAGAGTTCATAGAAAAGAGGGAAGCCAGGGAAAAGAGTCACACGAGGGGAAAAGAGCTAAAAGAGAGAGTTAATGCAGAAGAGGGAAACCAGGGAAAAGAGGGAGTCGATGGAAAACAAGGGGAAGAGAGAGTTCATGAAAAAGAGGGAAGCCAGGGAAAAGAGAGAGTCGTGGTAAAAGAAGGGGAAGAGAGAGTTCATAGAAAATAGGAAAACCAGGGAAAAGAGAGAGACGAGGGAAAAGAGGGGATAGAGAGAGTTCATGGAAAAGAGGGACGCCGGGAAAAAGAGCTAAAACAGAGAGTTAATGCAGAAGAGGGAAGCCAGGGAAAAGAGAGAGTCGAGGTAAAAGAAGGGGAAGAGAGAGTTCATAGAAAACAGGAAAACCAGGGAAAAGAGAGAGACGAGGGAAAAGAGCTAAAGGAGAGAGTTAATGCAGAAGAGGGAAACCAGCGAAAAGAGAGAGTCGAGGGAAAAGAGGGGAAAAGAGAGTTCATGGAAAAGAGACAAGTCAGGGAAAAGATAGAGACAAGGGAAAAGACGGGAAAGAGAGGGCTCATGGAAAAGAGAGACGATGGGAAAAAGAGCTAAAAGAGAGAGTTAATGGAAAAGAGGGGAACCAGGGGAAAGAGAGAGTCGAGGGAAAAGACGGGAAACAGAGAGTTAATGCAGGGAGGGGAAACGAGGGAAAAGAGAGATTCGATGGAAAACAAGGGGAAGAGAGAGTTCATGAAAAGGAGGGAAGCCAGGGAAAATAGAGAGTGGAGGGAAAAGAGGGGAAAGAGAGAGCTCATGGAAAAGAGGGACGCCGGGAAAAAGAGCTAAAAGAGAGAGTTAGTGCAGAAGAGGGAAGCCAGGGGAAAGAGAGAATCGAGGGAAAAGAAGGGGAAGAGAGAGTTCATGGAAAAGAGGGACGCCAGGGAAAAGAGCTAAAAGAGAGAGTTAATGCAGAAGAGGGAAACCAGGGGAAAGAGAGAGAGGAGGCAAAAGAGGGGAAAGGGAGAGCTCATGGAAAAGAGGGAAACCAGGGGAAAGAGAGAGTGGAGGGAAAAGAGGGGAAAGAGAGCGCTCATTGAAAAGAGGGAAGCCAGGGAAAAGAGAGATTCGAGGGAAAAGAGGGGGAGGAGAGAGTTCATAGAAAAGAGGGAAGCCAGGGAAAAGAGAGAGTCGAGGGAAAAGACAGGAAAGAGAGTTAATGCAGAAGAGGGAAACCAGGGGAAAGAGAGAGTCGAGGGAAAAGAGGGCAAAGAGAGAGTTAATGCAGAAGAGGGAAGCCGGGGGAAAGAGAGAGTGGAGGGAAAAGACAGGAAAGAGAGTTAATGCAGAAGAGGGAAACCAGGGGAAAGAGAGAGTCGAGGAAAAAGAGGGCAAAGAGAGAGTTAATGCAGAAGAAGGAAGCCAGGAAAAATAGAGTCGATGTAAAAAGAAGGGAATGAGAGAAATCATGGAAAAGAGGGAAGCAAGGGAAAAGAGAGAGTCGAGGGAAAAGAGGGGGAAGAGAGAGTTCATAGAAAAGAGGAAAACCAGGGAAAAGAGAGAGACGAGGGAAAAGAATAGAAAGAGAGAGATCATGGAAAGGGTGGAAGCCACGGAAAATAGTCAGGCGAGGGGAAAAGAGCTAAAAGAGAGAGATAATGCAGAAGAGGGAAGCCAGGGAAAAGAGAGAGTCGAGGGAAAAGAGGGGGAAGAGAGAGTTCATAGAAAAGAGGAAAAACAGGGAAAAGAGAGAGACGAGGGAAAAGAATAGAAAGAGAGAGATCATGGAAAGGGTGGAAGCCACGGAAAATAGTCAGGCAAGGGGAAAAGAACTAAAAGAGAGCGATAATGCAGAAGAGGGAAGCCAGGGAAAAGAGAGAGTGGAGGGAAAAGAGGGGAAATAGAGAGTTCATGCAGGGAGGGGAAACCAGGGAAAAGAGAGAGTCGATGGAAAACAAGGGGAAAAGAGAGTTCATGAAAAGGAGGGAAGCCAAGGAAAAGAGAGAGTCGAGGGGAAAGACGGGAAACAGAGAGTTAATGCAGAAGAGGGAAACCAGCGATAACAGAGAGTCGATAGAAAACAAGGGGAAGAGAGAGTTCATGCAGAAGAGGGAAGCCAAGGAAAAGAGAGAGTCGAGGGAAAAGAGGGGGGAAGAGAGAGTTCATAGAAAAGACGGAAGCCAGGGAAAAGAGAGAGTCGAGGGAAAAGAGGGGGAAGAGAGAGTTCATAGAAAAGAGGAAAACCAGGGGAAAGAGAGAGACGAGGGAAAAGAACGGGAAGAGAGAGTTAATGCAGAAGAGGGAAACCAGCGAAAACAGTGTCGAGTGAAAAGAAGGGAAAGAGAGAGTTAATGCAGAAGAGGGAAGCCAGGGAAAAGAGAGAGTCGAGGGAAAAGAAGGGAAAGAGAGAGTTAATGCAGAAGAGGGAAGCCAGGGAAAAGAGAGAGTCGAGGGAAAAGAAAGGAACGAGAGAGTTCATAGAAAAGAGGGAAGCCAGGGAAAAGAGTCACACGAGGGGAAAAGAGCTAAAAGAGAGAGTTAATGCAGAAGAGGGAAACCAGGGAAAAGAGAGAGTCGATGGAAAACAAGGGGAAGAGAGAGTTCATGAAAAAGAGGGAAGCCAGGGAAAAGAGAGAGTCGTGGTAAAAGAAGGGGAAGAGAGAGTTCATAGAAAATAGGAAAACCAGGGAAAAGAGAGAGACGAGGGAAAAGAGGGGATAGAGAGAGTTCATGGAAAAGAGGGACGCCGGGAAAAAGAGCTAAAACAGAGAGTTAATGCAGAAGAGGGAAGCCAGGGAAAAGAGAGAGTCGAGGGAAAAGAAGGGGAAGAGAGAGTTCATAGAAAACAGGAAAACCAGGGAAAAGAGAGAGACGAGGGAAAACAAGGGGAAGAGAGAGTTCATGGAAAAAATGGAAGCCAGGGAAAAGAGAGAGTCGGGGGAAAAGAAGGGAAAGAGAGAGTTCATGGAAAAGAGGGACGCCAGCGAAAAGAGTCAGGGGAGGGGGAAGGAGCTAAAAGAGAGAGTTAATGCAGAAGAGGGAAACCAGGGAAAAGAAAGAGTCGATGGAAAAGGTGAAGAAAGAGTTCATGCAGAAGACAGAAACCAGGAAATGAGAGTCGAGGGAAAAGAATAGAAAGAGAGAGTTAATGCAGAAAAGGGAAACCCGGGAAAAGAGAGAGTTGACGGAAAAGAAGGGGAAGAGAGAGTTCTCGGAAAAGACGGAAGCCGGGGAAAACAGAGAGTCGGGGGGAAAGAACAGTAAGAGACAGTTCATGGAAAAGAGGGACGCCTGGGAAAAGAGTCACTCGAGGGGAAAAGAGCTAAAAGAGAGAGGTAATGCAGAAGAGGGAAACCAGCGAAAAGAGAGAGTCGAGGGAAAAGAAGGGAACGAGAGAAATCATGCAGAAGAGGGAAACCAGGAAAAAGAGGGAGTCGAGGGAAAGCAAGGGGAAGAGAGAGTTCATGGAATAGAGGGACGCCTGGGAAAAGAGTCAGGGGAGGGGAAAAGAGCTAAAAGAGAGAGTTAATGCAGAAGAGGGAAACCAGGGAAAAGAGAGAGTCGATGGAAAAAGAAGGGAAAGAGAGAGTTAATGCAGAAGAGGGAAACCAGGGAAAAGAGAAAGTCGATGGAAAAGAAGGGAAAGAGAGAGTTAATGCAGAAGAGGGAAACCAGGGAAAAGAGAGAGTCGATGGAAAAGAAGGGGAAGAGAGAATTCATGGAAAAGATGGAAGCCAGGGAAAAGAGAGAGTCGGGGGGAAAGAATAGAAAGAGAGAGTTCATGGAAAAGAGGGACGCCAGGGAAAAGAGTCAGGGGAGGGGAAAAGAGCTAAAAGAGAGAGTTAATGCAGAAGAGGGAAACCAGGGGAAAGAGAGAGTGGAGGGAAAAGAAGGGGAAGAGAGAGTTCTTGCAAAACGAGGGACGCCAGGGAAAAGAGTCAGGGGACGGGAAAAGAGCTAAAAGAGAGAGTTAATGCAGGAGAGGTAAACCAGGGGAAAGAGAGAGTGGAGGGAAAAGAAGGGGAAGAGAGAGTTCTTGCAAAACGAGGGACGCCAGGGAAAAGAGTCACGTGACGGGAAAAGAGCTAAAAGAGAGAGTTAATGCAGAAGAGGTAAACCAGGGGAAAGAGAGAGTGGAGGGAAAAGAAGGGGAAGAGAGAGTTCTTGCAAAACGAGGGAGGCCAGGGAAAAGAGTCACGCGAGGGGAAAAGAGCTAAAAGAGAGAGTTAATGGAAAGGGGGAAACCAGGGAAAAGAGAGAGTTGAGGGGAAAGAAGGGGAAGAGAGAGTTAATGCAGAAGAGGGAAACCAGGAAAAAGAGAGAGCTGAGGGGAAAAAGAAGGGAAAGAGAGAGTTAATGCAGAAGAGGGAAACGAGGGAAAATAGAGAGTCGATGGAAAAGAAGGGGAAGAAAGAGTTCATGCAGAAGAGGGAAACCAGGGAAAAGAGAGAGTCAATGGAAAAGAAGGGAAAGAGACAGGTAATGTCGAAGAGGGAAACCAGGAAAAAAACAAAGTCGAGGGGGAAGAAGGGGAAGAGAGAGTTCATGGAAAAGAGGGAAGCCTGGGAAAACAGTCAGGGGAGGGGGAAAGACCTAAAAGAGAGAGTTAATGCAGAAGAGGGAAACCAGGGAAAAGAGAGAGTCGAGGGAAAAGAAGGGAAAGAGAGAGGTAATGCAGAAGAAGGAAACCAAAGAAAGAGTCGAAGGAAAAAGAAGGGAACGGGAGAAATCATGGAAAAGAGGGAAACCAGGGGAAAGAGAGAGTGGAGGGAAAAGAAGGGGAAGAGAGAGTTCTTGCAAAACGAGGGACGCCAGGGAACAGAGTCCGGGGAGGGGAAAAGAGCTAAAAGAGAGAGTTAATGCAGAAGAGGGAAACCAGGGAAAGAGAGAGACGATGGAAAAAGGAAGGGTAAGAGAGAGTTCATGGAAAAGAGGGAAGCCAGGGAAAGGAGAGAGTCGAGGGAAAAGAGGGGGAAGAGAGAGTTCATAGAAAAGAGGAAAACCAGGGGAAAGAGAGAGACGAGGGAAAAGAACGGGAAGAGAGAGTTAATGCAGAAGAGGGAAACCAGCGAAAACAGTGTCGAGTGAAAAGAAGGGAAAGAGAGAGTTAATGCAGAAGAGGGAAGCCAGGGAAAAGAGAGAGTCGAGGGAAAAGAAGGGAAAGAGAGAGTTCATAGAAAAGAGGGAAGCCAGGGAAAAGAGTCACACGAGGGGAAAAGAGCTAAAAGAGAGAGTTAATGCAGAAGAGGGAAACCAGGGAAAAGAGGGAGTCGATGGAAAACAAGGGGAAGAGAGAGTTCATGAAAAAGAGGGAAGCCAGGGAAAAGAGAGAGTCGTGGTAAAAGAAGGGGAAGAGAGAGTTCATAGAAAATAGGAAAACCAGGGAAAAGAGAGAGACGAGGGAAAAGAGGGGATAGAGAGAGTTCATGGAAAAGAGGGACGCCGGGAAAAAGAGCTAAAACAGAGAGTTAATGCAGAAGAGGGAAGCCAGGGAAAAGAGAGAGTCGAGGTAAAAGAAGGGGAAGAGAGAGTTCATAGAAAACAGGAAAACCAGGGAAAAGAGAGAGACGAGGGAAAAGAGCTAAAGGAGAGAGTTAATGCAGAAGAGGGAAACCAGCGAAAAGAGAGAGTCGAGGGAAAAGAGGGGAAAAGAGAGTTCATGGAAAAGAGACAAGTCAGGGAAAAGATAGAGACAAGGGAAAAGACGGGAAAGAGAGAGCTCATGGAAAAGAGAGACGATGGGAAAAAGAGCTAAAAGAGAGAGTTAATGGAAAAGAGGGGAACCAGGGGAAAGAGAGAGTCGAGGGAAAAGACGGGAAACAGAGAGTTAATGCAGGGAGGGGAAACGAGGGAAAAGAGAGATTCGATGGAAAACAAGGGGAAGAGAGAGTTCATGAAAAGGAGGGAAGCCAGGGAAAATAGAGAGTGGAGGGAAAAGAGGGGAAAGAGAGAGCTCATGGAAAAGAGGGACGCCGGGAAAAAGAGCTAAAAGAGAGAGTTAGTGCAGAAGAGGGAAGCCAGGGGAAAGAGAGAATCGAGGGAAAAGAAGGGGAAGAGAGAGTTCATGGAAAAGAGGGACGCCAGGGAAAAGAGCTAAAAGAGAGAGTTAATGCAGAAGAGGGAAACCAGGGGAAAGAGAGAGAGGAGGCAAAAGAGGGGAAAGGGAGAGCTCATGGAAAAGAGGGAAACCAGGGGAAAGAGAGAGTGGAGGGAAAAGAGGGGAAAGAGAGCGCTCATTGAAAAGAGGGAAGCCAGGGAAAAGAGAGATTCGAGGGAAAAGAGGGGGAGGAGAGAGTTCATAGAAAAGAGGGAAGCCAGGGAAAAGAGAGAGTCGAGGGAAAAGACAGGAAAGAGAGTTAATGCAGAAGAGGGAAACCAGGGGAAAGAGAGAGTCGAGGGAAAAGAGGGCAAAGAGAGAGTTAATGCAGAAGAGGGAAGCCGGGGGAAATAGAGAGTGGAGGGAAAAGACAGGAAAGAGAGTTAATGCAGAAGAGGGAAACCAGGGGAAAGAGAGAGTCGAGGAAAAAGAGGGCAAAGAGAGAGTTAATGCAGAAGAAGGAAGCCAGGAAAAATAGAGTCGATGTAAAAAGAAGGGAATGAGAGAAATCATGGAAAAGAGGGAAGCAAGGGAAAAGAGAGAGTCGAGGGAAAAGAGGGGGAAGAGAGAGTTCATAGAAAAGAGGAAAACCAGGGAAAAGAGAGAGACGAGGGAAAAGAATAGAAAGAGAGAGATCATGGAAAGGGTGGAAGCCACGGAAAATAGTCAGGCGAGGGGAAAAGAGCTAAAAGAGAGAGATAATGCAGAAGAGGGAAGCCAGGGAAAAGAGAGAGTGGAGGGAAAAGAGGGGAAATAGAGAGTTCATGCAGGGAGGGGAAACCAGGGAAAAGAGAGAGTCGATGGAAAACAAGGGGAAAAGAGAGTTCATGAAAAGGAGGGAAGCCAAGGAAAAGAGAGAGTCGAGGGGAAAGACGGGAAACAGAGAGTTAATGCAGAAGAGGGAAACCAGCGATAACAGAGAGTCGATAGAAAACAAGGGGAAGAGAGAGTTCATGCAGAAGAGGGAAGCCAGGGAAAAGAGAGAGTCGAGGGAAAAGAGGGGGGAAGAGAGAGTTCATAGAAAAGACGGAAGCCAGGGAAAAGAGAGAGTCGAGGGAAAAGAGGGGGAAGAGAGAGTTCATAGAAAAGAGGAAAACCAGGGGAAAGAGAGAGACGAGGGAAAAGAACGGGAAGAGAGAGTTAATGCAGAAGAGGGAAACCAGCGAAAACAGTGTCGAGTGAAAAGAAGGGAAAGAGAGAGTTAATGCAGAAGAGGGAAGCCAGGGAAAAGAGAGAGTCGAGGGAAAAGAAGGGAAAGAGAGAGTTAATGCAGAAGAGGGAAGCCAGGGAAAAGAGAGAGTCGAGGGAAAAGAAAGGAACGAGAGAGTTCATAGAAAAGAGGGAAGCCAGGGAAAAGAGTCACACGAGGGGAAAAGAGCTAAAAGAGAGAGTTAATGCAGAAGAGGGAAACCAGGGAAAAGAGAGAGTCGATGGAAAACAAGGGGAAGAGAGAGTTCATGAAAAAGAGGGAAGCCAGGGAAAAGAGAGAGTCGTGGTAAAAGAAGGGGAAGAGAGAGTTCATAGAAAATAGGAAAACCAGGGAAAAGAGAGAGACGAGGGAAAAGAGGGGATAGAGAGAGTTCATGGAAAAGAGGGACGCCGGGAAAAAGAGCTAAAACAGAGAGTTAATGCAGAAGAGGGAAGCCAGGGAAAAGAGAGAGTCGAGGGAAAAGAATGGGAAGAGAGAGTTCATAGAAAACAGGAAAACCAGGGAAAAGAGAGAGACGAGGGAAAAGAGCTAAAGGAGAGAGTTAATGCAGAAGAGGGAAACCAGCGAAAAGAGAGAGTCGAGGGAAAAGAGGGGGAAAAGAGAGTTCATGGAAAAGAGACAAGTCAGGGAAAAGATAGAGACAAGGGAAAAGACGGGATAGAGAGAGCTCATGGAAAAGAGGGACGCCGGGAAAAAGAGCTAAAAGAGAGAGTTAATGGAAAAGAGGGGAACCAGGGGAAAGAGAGAGTCGAGGGAAAAGAATAGAAAGAGAGAAATCATGGAAAAGAGGGAATCCAGGGAAAAGAGAAAGTCGAGAGAAAACAAGGGGAAGAGTGAGTTCATGGAAAAGAGGGACGCCTGGGAAAACAGTCAGGGGAGGGGAAAAGAGCTAAAAGAGAGAGTTAATGCAGAGGAGGGAAACCAGGGAAAAGAGAGAGTCAAGGGAAAAGAAGGGAAAGAGGGAGGTAATGCAGAAGAGGTAAAACAGGAAAAGAGAGAGTCGGGGGAAAAGAATAGAAAGAGAGAGTTCATAGAAAAGAGGGAGGCCAGGGAAAAGAGTCAGGGGAGGGGAAAAGAGCTAAAAGAGAGAGTTAATGCAGAAGGGGGAAACCAGGGAAATGAGAGAGTCGATGGAAAAGAAGGGGAAGAGAGAGTTCATGGAAAAGATGGAGGCCAGTGAAAAGAGAGAGTCGGGGGAAAAGAATAGAAAGAGAGAGTTCATGGAAAAAAGGGAGGCCAGGGAAAAGAGTCAGGGGAGGGGAAAATAGCTAAAAGAGAGAGTTAATGCAGAAGAGGGAAACCAGCGAAAAGAGAGAGTCGAGGAAAAAGAAGGGAACGAGAGAAATCATGGAAAAGAGGGAATCCAGGGAAAAGAGAAAGTCGAGGGAAAACAAGGGGAAGAGAGAGTTCATGGAAAAGAGGGACGCCTGGGAAAACAGTCAGGGGAGGGGAAAAGAGCTAAAAGAGAGAGTTAATGCAGAGGAGGGAAACCAGGGAAAAGAGAGAGTCAAGGGAAAAGAAGGGAAAGAGGGAGGTAATGCAGAAGAGGTAAAACAGGAAAAGAGAGAGTCGGGGGAAAAGAATAGAAAGAGAGAGTTCATAGAAAAGAGGGAGGCCAGGGAAAAGAGTCAGGGGAGGGGAAAAGAGCTAAAAGAGAGAGTTAATGCAGAAGAGGGAAACCAGGGAAAAGAGAGAGTGAAGGGAAAAGAAGGGAACGAGAGAAATCATGGAAAAGAGGGAATCCAGGGAAAAGAGAAAGTCGAGAGAAAACAAGGGGAAGAGAGAGTTCTTGGAAAAGAGGGACGCCAGGGAAAAGAGTCACGCGAGGGGAAAAGAGCTAAAAGAGAGAGTTAATGCAGAAGAGGGAAACCCGGAAAAAGGGAGAGTCGATGGAAAAGAAGGGGAAGAGAGAGTTCATGGAAAAGAGGGACGCCAGGGAAAAGAGAGAGTCGATGGAAAAGAAGGGAAAGAGAGAGTTAATGCATAAGAGGGACGCCAGGGAAAAGAGAGAGTCGAGGGAAAAGAAGGGGAAGAGAGAGCTCATGGAAAAAGAGGGAAACCAGGGAAATTGACAGTCGATGGAAAAAGAAGGGAAAGAGAGAGTTAATGCAGAAGTGGGGAAACCAGGGAAAAGAGAGAGTCAATGGAAAAGCAGGGAAAGAGACAGGTAATGTAGAAGAGGGAAACCAGCGAAAAGAGAGAGTCGAGGGGAAAGAAGGGGAAGAGAGAGTTCATGGAAAAGAGGGAAACCTGGGAAAACAGTCAGGGGAGGGGGAAAGAGCTAAAAGAGAGAGTTCATGCAGAAGAGGGAAACCAGGGAAAAGAGAGAGTCGAGGGAAAACAAGGGGAAGAGAGAGTTCATGGAAAAGAAGGAAAGCAGGGCAGAGAGACAGGTGAGAGGAAAGAGCTAAAGGAGAGAGGTAATGCAGAAGAGGGAAAGCAGGGAAAAGAGACAGGCAAGGGGAAAGAAGGGGAAGAGAGAGTTCATAGAAAAGAGTAAAACAAGGGAAAAGAGAAAGTCGAGGGAAACAACGGAAAAGACAGAGTTCAGGGAAAAGAGGGAAACCAGGGAAAAGAGACAGGCCAAGGGAAAAGAGCTAATAAGAGGCAGTTAATGGACAAGAGGGAAAGCAGCGGAAAGAGAGGGGTGAGGCGAAAAGATGGAAAACCAGGGAAAAGAGACACTCGAGATAAAAGAAGGGGAAGAGAGAGTTCATGGAAAAGAGGGAAGCCAGGGAAAAGAGTCAGTGGAGGGGAAAAGAGCTAAAAGAGTGAGTTAATGCAGAAGAGGGAAACCAGGGAAAAGAGAGAGTCGAGGGGAAAGAAGGGGAAGAGAGAGTTCATGGAAAAGATGGAAGCCAGGAAAAAGAGAGAGTCGAGGGGGAAGAAGGGGAAGAGAGAGTTCATGGAAAAGAGGGACGCCTGGGAAAACAGTCAGGGGAGGGGAAAAGGGCTAAAAGAGAGAGTTAATGCAGAAGAGGGAAACCTGAGAAAAGAGAGAGTCGAGGGAAAAGAAGGGGAAGAGAGAGTTCATGGAAAAGAGCGGAGCCAGGGAAAAGAGAGAGTCGAGGGGAAAGAATAGAAAGAGAGAGTTCTTGGAAAAGATGGAAGCCAGGGAAAAGAGAGAGTGGATGAAAAAGAAGGGAAAGAGAGAGTTAATGTAGAAGAGGGAAACCAGGGAAAAGAGAGAGTCGAGGGAAAAGAAGGGGAAGAGAGAGCTCATGGAAAAAGAGGGACTGCAGGGAAAAGAGTCAGGGGAGGGGAAAAGAACTAAAAGAGAGAGTTCATGCAGAAGAGGGAAAGCAGGGAAAAGAGATAGTCTAGGGGAAAAGATGGAAAAGAGACCGATGATGGAAAAAGAGGGGAAAGAGACAGGCATGCGAAAAAGAGCTAAAGGAGAGACTGTGGCATTACATTCCTCCCCCACACCCCACCCCCCATCCTGCCAGCAGGAAACAAAACTTCTCCAGGAAGGGAGAAGGGGAAGGAAACTCTGGAGGCCGCAGGTTGAAATTTGAACTGGCCAGTCGAGATGCGCCAGGTACACTGAGGTGACCCTCCTAGCCAATAGAATTAAATGACCACAGGTCAGATTCGACAGGGGAATAAACGGGGTTCCGCCAGAGGACATGTTGGCAGTCCTTCTCGGAGCAGCGTGTCAGCAGTTGGGGACTCCCCCTCAGGTCGCAGCACCGCCCGAGGTAATCCTCGAGGGAGAGAGCCCTCAGCTTTTAGGTGAGTGATATGCGCATTTTGAGCCATCACTTTAAATCTTGGGGATTCTTAAGTCGGCTGTGTAGTATTGATTCACTTTATGTCATTGAGCCTGTGGTTTTATAAGATGTTACCGGACTTGTAACTAACTTTTGCTGAAGAATAAATCTGAGTTTTAACACCTGTTGGATTTGGTTAGTCGTGCATCCATAACACAGAGTTAAAGTAGAAGAGGGAAACCAAGGAAAAGAGATGGGCGATGGGAAAGAAGGGGAAGAGAGAGTTCATAGAAAAGAGTACAACCGGGGGAAAGAGAGAGGTGAGGGGGGAAGAGATAAAAGAGAGAGTTAATGCAGAAGAGGGAAGCCAGGGAAAAGAGGCAGGCAAGGGGAAAAGAAGGGAAAGAGGGAGGTAATGCAGAAGAGGTAAAACAGTTAAAGAGAGATTCGCGGGAAAAGAATAGAAAGAGAGAGTTCATAGAAAAGAGGGAGGCCAGGGAAAAGAGTCAGGGGAGGGTAAAAGAGCTAAAAGAGTGAGTTAATGCAGAAGAGGGAAACCAGGGAAATGAGAGAGTCGATGGAAAAGAAGGGGAAGAGAGAGTTCATGGAAAAGATGGAGGCCAGGGAAAAGAGAGAGTCGGGGGGAAAGAATAGGAAGAGAGAGTTCATGGAAAAGAGGGAGGCCAGGGAAAAGAGTCAGGGGAGAGGAAAAGAGCTAAAAGAGAGAGTTAATGCAGAAGAGGGAAACCAGCGAAAAGAGAGAGTCGAGGAAAAAGAAGGGAACAAGAGAAATCATGGAAAAGAGGGAATCCAGGGAAAAGAGAAAGTCGAGGGAAAACAAGGGGAAGAGAGAGTTCATGGAAAAGAGGGACGCCTGGGAAAACAGTCAGGGGAGGGGAAAAGAGCTAAAAGAGAGAGTTAATGCAGAGGAGGGAAACCAGGGAAAAGAGAGAGTCAAGGGAAAAGAAGGGAAAGAGGGAGGTAATGCAGAAGAGGTAAAACAGGAAAAGAGAGAGTCGGGGGAAAAGAATAGAAAGAGAGAGTTCATAGAAAAGAGGGAGGCCAGGGAAAAGAGTCAGGGGAGGGGGAAAGAGCTAAAAGAGAGAGTTAATGCAGAAGAGGGAAACCAGGAAAAAGGGAGAGTCGATGGAAAAGAAGGGGAAGAGAGAGTTCATGGAAAAGAGGGACGCCAGGGAAAAGAGTCACTCGAGGGGAAAAGAGCTAAAAGAGAGACGTAATGCAGAAGAGGGAAACCAGCGAAAAGAGAGAGTCGATGGAAAAGAAGGGGAAGAGAGTGTTCATGGAAAAGAGGGAAGCCAGAGGAAAGAGAGAGTCGATGGAAAAATAAGGGGAATAGCGAGTTCATGGAAAAGAGGGACGACAGGGAAAAGAGTCAGGGGAGGGGGAAAGAGCTAAAAGAGAGAGGTAATGCAGAAGAGGGAAACCAGGGAAAAGAGAGAGTCGAGGGAAAAGAAGGTGAAGAAAGAGTTCATGCAGAAGAGGGAAACCAGGGAAAAGAGAGAGTCGAGGGAAAAGAAGGGAAAGAGAGACTTAATGCAGAAGAGGGACGCCAGGGGAAAGAGTCACGCGAGGGGAAAAGAGCTAAAAGAGAGAGGTAATGCAGAAGTGGGAAACCAGGGAAAAGAGAGAGTCGATGGAAAAGAAGGGAAAGAGAGTGTTCATGGAAAAGAGGGAAGCCAGAGGAAAGAGAGAGTCGATGGAAAAATAAGGGGAATAGCGAGTTCATGGAAAAGAGGGATGCCAGGGAAAAGAGTCAGGCGAGGGGGAAGGAGCTAAAAGAGAGAGGTAATGCAGAAGAGGGAAAAGAGCGAAAAGAGAGAGTCGAGGGAAAAGAAGGGAACGAGAGAAATCATGGAAAAGAGGGAAGCCAGTGAAAAGAGAGAGTCGAGGGAAAAGAAGGTGAAGAAGGAGTTCATGCAGAAGAGGGAAACCAGGGAAAAGAGAGAGTCGAGGGAAAAGAAGGGAAAGAGAGAGTTAATGCAGAAGAGGGACGCCAGGGGAAAGAGTCACGCGAGGGGAAAAGAGCTAAAAGAGAGAGGTAATGCAGAAGTGGGAAACCAGGGAAAAGAGAGAGTCGAGGGAAAAGAAGGGAAAGAGCGAGTTAATGCAGAAGAAGGACGCCAGGGAAAAGAGAAAGTCGAGGGAAAAGAATAGAAAGAGAGAGTTAATGCAGAAGTGGGGAAACCAGGGAAAAGAGAGAGTCGAGGGAAAAGTAGGGGAAGAGCGAGTTCATGGAAAAGAGGGAAGCCGGGGGAAAGAGAGAGTAGAGGGAAAAGAAGGGAACGAGAGAGTTCATGGAAAAGAGGGAGGCCAGGGAAAAGAGTCAGGGGACAGGAAAAGAGCTAAAAGAGAGAGTTAATGCAGAAGAGGGAAACCAGGGAAAAGAGAGAGTCGAGGGAAAAGAAGGGGAAGAGAGAGCTCATGGAAAAAGAGGGACTCCAGGGAAAAGAGTCAGGGGAGGGGAAAAGAGCTAAAAGAGAGAGTTAATGCAGAAGTGGGGAAACCAGGGAAAAGAGAGAGTCGATGGAAAAGAAGGTGAAGACAGAGTTCATGGAAAAGAAGGAAAGCAGGGCAGAGAGACAGGTGAGAGGAAAGAGCTAAAGGAGAGAGGTAATGCAGAAGAGGGAAAGCAGGGAAAAGAGACAGGCAAGGGGAAAGAAGGGGAAGAGAGAGTTCATAGAAAAGAGTAAAACCAGGGAAAAGAGAAAATCGAGGGAAACGACGGAAAAGACAGAGTTCAGGGAAAAGAGGGAATCCAGGGAAAAGAGACAGGCCAAGGGAAAAGAGCTAATAAGAGGCAGTTAATGGACAAGAGGGAAAGCAGCGGAAAGAGAGGGGTGAGGCGAAAAGATGGAAAACCAGGGAAAAGAGACACTCGAGATAAAAGAAGGGGAAGAGAGAGTTCATGGAAAAGAGGGAAACCAGGGAAAAGAGATAGGCAAGGGGAAAAGATGGAAAAGAGACCGATGATGGAAAAACAGGGGAAAGAGACAGGCATGGGAAAAAGAGCTAAAAGAGAGACTGTGGCATTACATTCCCCCCCCCACACCCCACCCCCCATCCTGCCAGCAGGAAACAAAACTTCTCCAGGAAGGGAGAAGGGGAAGGAAACTCTGGAGGCCGCAGGTTGAAATTTGAACTGGCCAGTCGAGATGCGCCAGGTACACCGAGGTGACCCTCCTAGCCAATAGAATTAAATGACCACAGGTCAGATTCGACAGGGGTATAAACGGGGTTCCGCCAGAGGACATGTTGGCAGTCCTTCTCAGAGCAGCGTGTCAGCAGTTGGGGACTCCCCCTCAGGTCGCAGCACCGCCCGAGGTAATCCTCGAGGGAGAGAGCCCTCAGCTTTTAGGTGAGTGATATGCGCATTTTGAGCCATCACTTTAAATCTTGGGGATTCTTAAGTCGGCTGTGTAGTATTGATTCACTTTATGTCATTGAGCCTGTGGTTTTATAAGATGTTACCGGACTTGTAACTAACTTTTGCTGAAGAATAAATCTGAGTTTTAACACCTGTTGGATTTGGTTAGTCGTGCATCCGTAACACAGAGTTAAAGTAGAAGAGGGAAACCAAGGAAAAGAGATGGGCGATGGGAAAGAAGGGGAAGAGAGAGTTCATAGAAAAGAGTACAACCGGGGAAAAGAGAGAGGTGAGGGGGGAAGAGATAAAAGAGAGAGTTAATGCAGAAGAGGGAAGCCAGGGAAAAGAGAGATTCGAGGGAAAAGAATAGAAAGAGAGTGTTCATGGAAAAGAGGGAAGCCAGGGAAAAGAGAGAGTTGAGGGAAAAGAAGGTGAAGAAAGACTTCATGCAGAAGAGGGAAACCAGGGAAAAGAGAGAGTCGAGGGAAAAGAAGGGAAATAGCAAGTTAATGCAGAAGAGGGACGCCAGGGGAAAGAGTCACGCGAGGGGAAAAGAGCTAAAAGAGAGAGGTAATGCAGAAGAGGGAAACAGGGAAAACAGAGAGTCGAGGGAAAAGAATGGAACGAGAGAAATCATGGAAAAGAGTGAAGCCAGGGAAAAGAGAGATTCGAGGGAAAAGAATAGAAAGATACTGTTCATGGAAAAGAGGGAGGCCAGGGAAAAGAGCCAGGGGAGGGGAAAATAGCTAAAAGAGAGAGGTAATGCAGAATAGGGAAACCAGGGAAAAGAGAGAGTCGATGGAAAAGAAGGGAACGAGAGTGTTCATGGAAAAGAGGGAAGCCAGAGGAAAGAGAGAGTCGATGGAAAAATAAGGGGAATAGCGAGTTCATGGAAAAGAGGGACACCAGGGAAAAGAGTCAGGGGAGGGGGAAAGAGCTAAAAGAGAGAGGTAATGCAGAAGAGGGAAACCAGGGAAAAGAAAAAGTGGAGGGAAAAGAAGGGAAAGAGAGAGTTCATAGAAAAGAGTGAAGCCAGGGAAAAGAGAGATTCGAGGGAAAAGAATAGAAAGAGAGTGTTCATGGAAAAGAGGGAGGCCAGGGAAAAGAGTCACTCGAGGGGAAAAGAGCTAAAAGAGAGAGGTAATGCAGAAGAGGGAAACCAGCGAAAAGAGAGAGTCGATGGAAAAGAAGGTGAAGAAAGTGTTCATGCAGAAGAGGGAAACCAGGAAAAAGAGAGAGTCGAGGGAACAGCAGGGAAAGAGAGAGTTAATGCAGAAGAGGGAAACCCGGGAAAAGGGAGAGTCGATGGAAAAGAAGGGGAAGAGAGAGTTCATTCAGAAGAGGTAAACCAGGGATAATAGAGAGTCGATGGAAAAGAAGGGGAAGAGAGAATTCATGGAAAAGATGGAAGCCAGGGAAAAGAGAGAGACGGGGGAAAAGAATAGAAAGAGAGAGTTCATGGAAAAGAGGGAGGCCAGGGAAAAGAGTCACGCGAGGGGAAAAGAGCTAAAAGAGAGAGTTCATGGAAAGGGGGAAACCAGGGAAAAGAGAGAGTCGAGGGGAAAGAAGGGGAAGAGAGAGTTAATGCAGAAGAGGGAAACCAGGAAAAAGAGAGAGTTGAGGGAAAAAGAAGGGAAAGAGAGAGTTAATGCAGAAGAGGTAAACCAGGGAAAATAGAGAGTCGATGGAAAAGCAGGGGAAGAAAGAGTTCATGCAGAAGAGGGAAACCAGGGAAAAGAGAGAGTCGAGGGAACAGCATGGAAAGAGAGAGTTAATGCAGAAGAGGGAAACCCGGGAAAAGAGAGAGTCAATGGAAAAGAAGGGAAAGAGAGAGGTAATGCAGAAGAAGGAAACCAAAGAAAGAGTCGATGGAAAAAGAAGGGAACGGGAGAAATCATCGAAAAGAGGGAAACCAGGGGAAAGAGAGAGTCGAGGGAAAACAAGGGGAAGAGAGAGTTCATGGAAAAAATGGAAGCCAGGAAAAAGAGAGAGTCGGGGGAAAAGAATAGAAAGAGAGAGTTCATGGTAAAGAGGGAGGCCAGGGAAAAGAGTCACGCGAGGGGAAAAGAGCTAAAAGAGAGAGTTCATGGAAAGGGGGAAACCAGGGAAAAGAGAGAGTCGAGGGGAAAGAAGGGGAAGAGAGAGTTAATGCAGAAGAGGGAAACCAGAAAAAAGAGAGAGTTGAGGGAAAAAGAAGGGAAAGAGAGAGTTAATGCAGAAGAGGTAAACCAGGGAAAATAGAGAGTCGATGGAAAAGCAGGGGAAGAAAGAGTTCATGCAGAAGAGGGAAACCAGGGAAAAGAGAGAGTCGAGGGAAGAGCATGGAAAGAGAGAGTTAATGCAGAAGAGGGAAACCCGGGAAAAGAGAGAGTCAATGGAAAAGAAGGGAAAGAGAGAGGTAATGCAGAAGAAGGAAACCAAAGAAAGAGAGAGTCGATGGAAAAAGAAGGGAACGGGAGAAATCATGGAAAAGAGGGAAACCAGGGGAAAGAGAGAGTCGATGGAAAAAGAAGGGAAAGAGAGAGTTAATGCAGAAGAGGGAAACCAGGGAAAAGAGAAAGTCGATGGAAAAGAAGGGAAAGAGAGAGTTAATGCAGAAGAGGGAAACCAGGGAAAAGAGAGAGTCGGTGGAAAAGAAGGGGAAGAGAGAATTCATGGAAAAGAGGGAAGCCAGGGAAAAGAGAGAGTCGGGGGAAAAGAATAGAAAGAGAGAGCTCATGGAAAAGAGGGAGGCCAGGGAAAAGAGTCAGGGGAGGGGAAAAGAGCTAAAAGAGAGAGGTAATGCAGAAGAGGGAAACCAGGGAAAAGAGAGAGTCGATGGAAAAGAAGGGAAACAGAGCTCAAGGAAAAGAGTGACACCAGGGAAAAGAGTCACGCGACGGGAAAAGAGCTAAAAGAGACAGGTAATGCAGAAGAGGGAAACAAGGGAAAAGAGAGAGTCGAGGGGAAAGAAGGGGAAGAGAAAGTTCATGGAAAAGAGGGAAGCCAGGGAAAAGAGAGAGTCGAGGGAAAAGAAGGTGAAGAAAGAGTTCATTCAGAAGAGGTAAACCAGGGATAATAGAGAGTCGATGGAAAAGAAGGGGAAGAGAGAATTCATGGAAAAGATGGAAGCCAGGGAAAAGAGAGAGTCGGGGGAAAAGAATAGAAAGAGAGAGTTCATGGAAAAGAGGGAGGCCAGGGAAAAGAGTCACGCGAGGGGAAAAGAGCTAAAAGAGAGAGTTCATGGAAAGGGGGAAACCAGGGAAAAGAGAGAGTCGAGGGGAAAGAAGGGGAAGAGAGAGTTAATGCAGAAGAGGGAAACCAGGGAAAAGAGAGAGTCGATGGAAAAGAAGGGGAAGAGAGAATTCATGGAAAAGATGGAAGCCAGGGAAAAGAGAGAGTCGGGGGGGAAAGAATAGAAAGAGAGAGTTCATGGAAAAGAGGGACGCCAGGGAAAAGAGTCAGGGGAGGGGAAAAGAGCTAAAAGAGAGAGTTAATGCAGAAGAGGGAAACCAGGGGAAAGAGAGAGTGGAGGGAAAAGAAGGGGAAGAGAGAGTTCTTGCAAAAGGAGGGACGCCAGGGAACAGAGTCCGGGGAGGCGAAAAGAGCTAAAAGAGAGAGTTAATGCAGAAGAGGGAAACCAGGGAAAAGAGAGAGTCGAGGGAAAAGAAGGGAAAGAGAGAGGTAATGCAGAAGAGGTAAACCAGGGATAATAGAGAGTCGATGGAAAAGAAGGGGAAGAGAGAATTCATGGAAAAGATGGAAGCCAGGGAAAAGAGAGAGTCGGGGGAAAAGAATAGAAAGAGAGAGTTCATGGAAAAGAGGGAGGCCAGGGAAAAGAGTCAGGGGAGGGGAAAAGAGCTAAAAGAGAGAGGTAATGCAGAAGAGGGAAACCAGGGAAAGAGAGAGACGATGGAAAAAGGAAGGGTAAGAGAGAGTTCATGGAAAAGAGGGAAGCCAGGGAAAGGAGAGAGTCGAGGGAAAAGAGGGGGGAGAGAGAGTTCATAGAAAAGAGGAAAACCAGGGGAAAGAGAGAGACGAGGGAAAAGAACGGGAAGAGAGAGTTAATGCAGAAGAGGGAAACCAGCGAAAACAGTGTCGAGTGAAAAGAAGGGAAAGAGAGAGTTAATGCAGAAGAGGGAAGCCAGGGAAAAGAGTCACACGAGGGGAAAAGAGCTAAAAGAGAGAGTTAATGCAGAAGAGGGAAGCCAGGGAAAAGAGAGAGTCGTGGTAAAAGAAGGGGAAGAGAGAGTTCATAGAAAATAGGAAAACCAGGGAAAAGAGAGAGACGAGGGAAAAGAGGGGATAGAGAGAGTTCATGGAAAAGAGGGACGCCGGGAAAAAGAGCTAAAACAGAGAGTTAATGCAGAAGAGGGAAGCCAGGGAAAAGAGAGAGTCGAGGGAAAAGAAGGGGAAGAGAGAGTTCATAGAAAACAGGAAAACCAGGGAAAAGAGAGAGACGAGGGAAAAGAGCTAAAGGAGAGAGTTAATGCAGAAGAGGGAAACCAGCGAAAAGAGAGAGTCGAGGGAAAAGAGGGGGAAAAGAGAGTTCATGGAAAAGAGACAAGTCAGGGAAAAGATAGAGACAAGGGAAAAGACGGGAAAGAGAGAGCTCATGGAAAAGAGGGACGCCGGGAAAAAGAGCTAAAAGAGAGAGTTAGTGCAGAAGAGGGAAGCCAGGGGAAAGAGAGAATCGAGGGAAAAGAAGGGAAAGAGAGAGTTCATGGAAAAGAGGGACGCCAGGGAAAAGAGCTAAAAGAGAGAGTTAATGCAGAAGAGGGAAACCAGGGGAAAGAGAGAGAGGAGGCAAAAGAGGGGAAAGGGAGAGCTCATGGAAAAGAGGGAAACCAGGGGAAAGAGAGAGTGGAGGGAAAAGAGGGGAAAGAGAGCGCTCATTGAAAAGAGGGAAGCCAGGGAAAAGAGAGATTCGAGGGAAAAGAGGGGGAGGAGAGAGTTCATAGAAAAGAGGGAAGCCAGGGAAAAGAGAGAGACGAGGGAAAAGACAGGAAAGAGAGTTAATGCAGAAGAGGGAAACCAGGGGAAAGAGAGAGTCGAGGGAAAAGAGGGCAAAGAGAGAGTTAATGCAGAAGAGGGAAGCCGGGGGAAAGAGAGAGTGGAGGGAAAAGACAGGAAAGAGAGTTAATGCAGAAGAGGGAAACCAGGGGAAAGAGAGAGTCGAGGAAAAAGAGGGCAAAGAGAGAGTTAATGCAGAAGAAGGAAGCCAGGAAAAAGAGAGTCGATGTAAAAAGAAGGGAATGAGAGAAATCATGGAAAAGAGGGAAGCAAGGGAAAAGAGAGAGTCGAGGGAAAAGAGGGGGAAGAGAGAGTTCATAGAAAAGAGGAAAACCAGGGAAAAGAGAGAGACGAGGGAAAAGAATAGAAAGAGAGAGATCATGGAAAGGGTGGAAGCCACGGAAAATAGTCAGGCGAGGGGAAAAGAGCTAAAAGAGAGAGATAATGCAGAAGAGGGAAGCCAGGGAAAAGAGAGAGTCGAGGGAAAAGAGGGGGAAGAGAGAGTTCATAGAAAAGAGGAAAAACAGGGAAAAGAGAGAGACGAGGGAAAAAAATAGAAAGAGAGAGATCATGGAAAGGGTGGAAGCCACGGAAAATAGTCAGGCAAGGGGAAAAGAACTAAAAGAGAGCGATAATGCAGAAGAGGGAAGCCAGGGAAAAGAGAGAGTGGAGGGAAAAGAGGGGAAATAGAGAGTTCATGCAGGGAGGGGAAACCAGGGAAAAGAGAGAGTCGATGGAAAACAAGGGGAAAAGAGAGTTCATGAAAAGGAGGGAAGCCAAGGAAAAGAGAGAGTCGAGGGGAAAGACGGGAAACAGAGAGTTAATGCAGAAGAGGGAAACCAGCGATAACAGAGAGTCGATAGAAAACAAGGGGAAGAGAGAGTTCATGCAGAAGAGGGAAGCCAGGGAAAAGAGAGAGTCAAGGGAAAAGAGGGGGGAAGAGAGAGTTCATAGAAAAGACGGAAGCCAGGGAAAAGAGAGAGTCGAGGGAAAAGAGGGGGAAGAGAGAGTTCATAGAAAAGAGGAAAACCAGGGGAAAGAGAGAGACGAGGGAAAAGAACGGGAAGAGAGAGTTAATGCAGAAGAGGGAAACCAGCGAAAACAGTGTCGAGTGAAAAGAAGGGAAAGAGAGAGTTAATGCAGAAGAGGGAAGCCAGGGAAAAGAGAGAGTCGAGGGAAAAGAAGGGAAAGAGAGAGTTAATGCAGAAGAGGGAAGCCAGGGAAAAGAGAGAGTCGAGGGAAAAGAAAGGAACGAGAGAGTTCATAGAAAAGAGGGAAGCCAGGGAAAAGAGTCACACGAGGGGAAAAGAGCTAAAAGAGAGAGTTAATGCAGAAGAGGGAAACCAGGGAAAAGAGAGAGTCGATGGAAAACAAGGGGAAGAGAGAGTTCATGAAAAAGAGGGAAGCCAGGGAAAAGAGAGAGTCGTGGTAAAAGAAGGGGAAGAGAGAGTTCATAGAAAATAGGAAAACCAGGGAAAAGAGAGAGACGAGGGAAAAGAGGGGATAGAGAGAGTTCATGGAAAAGAGGGACGCCGGGAAAAAGAGCTAAAACAGAGAGTTAATGCAGAAGAGGGAAGCCAGGGAAAAGAGAGAGTCGAGGGAAAAGAAGGGGAAGAGAGAGTTCATAGAAAACAGGAAAACCAGGGAAAAGAGAGAGACGAGGGAAAACAAGGGGAAGAGAGAGTTCATGGAAAGAATGGAAGCCAGGGAAAAGAGAGAGTCGGGGGAAAAGAAGGGAAAGAGAGAGTTCATGGAAAAGAGGGACGCCAGCGAAAAGAGTCAGGGGAGGGGGAAGGAGCTAAAAGAGAGAGTTAATGCAGAAGAGGGAAACCAGGGAAAAGAAAGAGTCGATGGAAAAGGTGAAGAAAGAGTTCATGCAGAAGACAGAAACCAGGAAATGAGAGTCGAGGGAAAAGAATAGAAAGAGAGAGTTAATGCAGAAAAGGGAAACCCGGGAAAAGAGAGAGTTGACGGAAAAGAAGGGGAAGAGAGAGTTCTCGGAAAAGACGGAAGCCGGGGAAAACAGAGAGTCGGGGGGAAAGAACAGTAAGAGACAGTTCATGGAAAAGAGGGACGCCTGGGAAAAGAGTCACTCGAGGGGAAAAGAGCTAAAAGAGAGAGGTAATGCAGAAGAGGGAAACCAGCGAAAAGAGAGAGTCGAGGGAAAAGAAGGGAACGAGAGAAATCATGCAGAAGAGGGAAACCAGGAAAAAGAGGGAGTCGAGGGAAAGCAAGGGGAAGAGAGAGTTCATGGAATAGAGGGACGCCTGGGAAAAGAGTCAGGGGAGGGGAAAAGAGCTAAAAGAGAGAGTTAATGCAGAAGAGGGAAACCAGGGAAAAGAGAGAGTCGATGGAAAAAGAAGGGAAAGAGAGAGTTAATGCAGAAGAGGGAAACCAGGGAAAAGAGAAAGTCGATGGAAAAGAAGGGAAAGAGAGAGTTAATGCATAAGAGGGAAACCAGGGAAAAGAGAGAGTCGATGGAAAAGAAGGGGAAGAGAGAATTCATGGAAAAGATGGAAGCCAGGGAAAAGAGAGAGTCGGGGGGAAAGAATAGAAAGAGAGAGTTCATGGAAAAGAGGGACGCCAGGGAAAAGAGTCAGGGGAGGGGAAAAGAGCTAAAAGAGAGAGTTAATGCAGAAGAGGGAAACCAGGGGAAAGAGAGAGTGGAGGGAAAAGAAGGGGAAGAGAGAGTTCTTGCAAAACGAGGGACGCCAGGGAAAAGAGTCACGTGACGGGAAAAGAGCTAAAAGAGAGAGTTAATGCAGAAGAGGTAAACCAGGGGAAAGAGAGAGTGGAGGGAAAAGAAGGGGAAAAGAGAGTTCTTGCAAAACGAGGGACGCCAGGGAAAAGAGTCACGTGACGGGAAAAGAGCTAAAAGAGAGAGTTAATGCAGAAGAGGTAAACCAGGGGAAAGAGAGAGTGGAGGGAAAAGAAGGGGAAGAGAGAGTTCTTGCAAAACGAGGGAGGCCAGGGAAAAGAGTCACGCGAGGGGAAAAGAGCTAAAAGAGAGAGTTAATGGAAAGGGGGAAACCAGGGAAAAGAGAGAGTTGAGGGGAAAGAAGGGGAAGAGAGAGTTAATGCAGAAGAGGGAAACCAGGAAAAAGAGAGAGTCGAGGGAAAAGAAGGGAAAGAGAGAGGTAATGCAGAAGAGGGAAACCAGGGAAAAGAGAGAGTCGAGGTAAAAGAAGGGGAAGAGAGAGTTCATAGAAAAGAGGAAAACCAGGGAAAAGAGAGAGACGAGGGAAAAGAACGGAAAGAGAGAGATCATGGAAAGAGGGAAACCAGGGGAAAGAGAGAGTGGAGGGAAAAGAGGGGAAAGAGAGAGCTCTTTGAAAAGAGGGAAGCCAGGGAAAAGAGATAAAACAGAGAGTTTATGGAAAAGAGGGACGCCAGGGAAAAGAGTCACGCGAGGGGAAAAGAGCTAAAAGAGAGAGTTAATGTATAAGAGGGAAACCAGCGAAAAGAGAGAGTCGATGGAAAACAAGGGGAAGTGAGAGTTCATGATAAAGCGGGAAGCCAGGGAAATGAGAGAGTCGATGGAAAACAAGGGGAAGAGAGAGTTAATGCAGAAGAGGGAAGCCAGGGAAAAGAGAGAGTCGAGGGAAAAGAGGGGGAAGTAAGAGTTCATAGAAAAGAGGGAAGCCAGGGAAAAGAGTCCGGCGAGCGGAAAAAAGCTAAAGGGGAGAGAGTTAATGCATAAGAGGGAAAGCAGCGAAAAGAGAGAGTCGATGGAAAACAAGGGGAAGAAAGAGTTCATGATATATCGGGAAGCCAGGGAAATGAGATAGTCGATGGAAAACAAGGGGAAGAGAGAGTTAATGCAGAAGAGGGAAGCCAGGGAAAAGAGAGAGTCGAGGGAAAAGAGGGGGAAGAGAGAGTTCATAGAAAAGAGGAAAACCAGGGGAAAGAGAGAGACGAGGGAAAAGAACGGGAAAAGAGAGTTAATGCAGAAGAGGGAAACCAGCGAAAACAGTGTCGAGTGAAAAGAAGGGAAAGAGAGAGTTAATGCAGAAGAGGGAAGCCAGGGAAAAGAGAGAGTCGAGGGAAAAGAAGGGAAAGAGAGAGTTAATGCAGAAGAGGGAAGCCAGGGAAAAGAGTCACACGAGGGGAAAAGAGCTAAAAGAGAGAGTTAATGCAGAAGAGGGAAACCAGGGAAAAGAGAGAGTCGGGGGAAAAGAATAGAAAGAGAGAGTTCATGGAAAAGAGGGAGGCCATGGAAAAGAGTCAGGGGAGGGGAAAAGAGCTAAAAGAGAGAGGTAATGCAGAAGAGGGAAACCAGGGAAAGAGAGAGACGATGGAAAAAGGAAGGGTAAGAGAGAGTTCATGGAAAAGAGGGAAGCCAGGGAAAGGAGAGAGTCGGGGGAAAAGAATAGAAAGAGAGAGTTCTTGGAAAAGAGGGACGGCAGGGAACAGAGTCACGCGAGGGGAAAAGAGCTAAAAGAGAGAGTTAATGCAGAAGAGGGAAACCAGGGAAAAGAGAGAGTCGATGGAAAAGAAGGGAAACAGAGTTCATGGAAAAGAGGGACGCCAGGGAAAAGAGTCAGGGGAGGGGAAAAGAGCTAAAAGAGAGAGTTAATGCAGAAGAGGGAAACCAGGGAAAAGAGAGAGTCGAGGTAAAAGAAGGGGAAGAGAGAGTTCATAGAAAAGAGGAAAACCAGGGAAAAGAGAGAGACGAGGGAAAAGAACGGAAAGAGAGAGATCATGGAAAGAGGGAAACCAGGGGAAAGAGAGAGTGGAGGGAAAAGAGGGGAAAGAGAGAGCTCTTTGAAAAGAGGGAAGCCAGGGAAAAGAGATAAAACAGAGAGTTTATGGAAAAGAGGGACGCCAGGGAAAAGAGTCACGCGAGGGGAAAAGAGCTAATAGAGAGAGTTAATGTATAAGAGGGAAACCAGCGAAAAGAGAGAGTCGATGGAAAACAAGGGGAAGTGAGAGTTCATGATAAAGCGGGAAGCCAGGGAAATGAGAGAGTCGATGGAAAACAAGGGGAAGAGAGAGTTAATGCAGAAGAGGGAAGCCAGGGAAAAGAGAGAGTCGAGGGAAAAGAGGGGGAAGTAAGAGTTCATAGAAAAGAGGGAAGCCAGGGAAAAGAGTCCGGCGAGCGGAAAAAAGCTAAAGGGGAGAGAGTTAATGCATAAGAGGGAAAGCAGCGAAAAGAGAGAGTCGATGGAAAACAAGGGGAAGAAAGAGTTCATGATATATCGGGAAGCCAGGGAAATGAGATAGTCGATGGAAAACAAGGGGAAGAGAGAGTTAATGCAGAAGAGGGAAGCCAGGGAAAAGAGAGAGTCGAGGGAAAAGAGGGGGAAGAGAGAGTTCATAGAAAAGACGGAAGCCAGGGAAAAGAGAGAGTCGAGGGAAAAGAGGGGGAAGAGAGAGTTCATAGAAAAGAGGAAAACCAGGGGAAAGAGAGAGACGAGGGAAAAGAACGGGAAGAGAGAGTTAATGCAGAAGAGGGAAACCAGCGAAAACAGTGTCGAGTGAAAAGAAGGGAAAGAGAGAGTTAATGCAGAAGAGGGAAGCCAGGGAAAAGAGAGAGTCGAGGGAAAAGAAGGGAAAGAGAGAGTTAATGCAGAAGAGGGAAGCCAGGGAAAAGAGAGAGTCGAGGGAAAAGAAAGGAACGAGAGAGTTCATAGAAAAGAGGGAAGCCAGGGAAAAGAGTCACACGAGGGGAAAAGAGCTAAAAGAGAGAGTTAATGCAGAAGAGGGAAACCAGGGAAAAGAGAGAGTCGATGGAAAACAAGGGGAAGAGAGAGTTCATGAAAAAGAGGGAAGCCAGGGAAAAGAGAGAGTCGTGGTAAAAGAAGGGGAAGAGAGAGTTCATAGAAAATAGGAAAACCAGGGAAAAGAGAGAGACGAGGGAAAAGAGGGGATAGAGAGAGTTCATGGAAAAGAGGGACGCCGGGAAAAAGAGCTAAAACAGAGAGTTAATGCAGAAGAGGGAAGCCAGGGAAAAGAGAGAGTCGAGGGAAAAGAAGGGGAAGAGAGAGTTCATAGAAAACAGGAAAACCAGGGAAAAGAGAGAGACGAGGGAAAAGAGCTAAAGGAGAGAGTTAATGCAGAAGAGGGAAACCAGCGAAAAGAGAGAGTCGAGGGAAAAGAGGGGGAAAAGAGAGTTCATGGAAAAGAGACAAGTCAGGGAAAAGATAGAGACAAGGGAAAAGACGGGATAGAGAGAGCTCATGGAAAAGAGGGACGCCGGGAAAAAGAGCTAAAAGAGAGAGTTAATGGAAAAGAGGGGAACCAGGGGAAAGAGAGAGTCGAGGGAAAAGAATAGAAAGAGAGAAATCATGGAAAAGAGGGAATCCAGGGAAAAGAGAAAGTCGAGAGAAAACAAGGGGAAGAGAGAGTTCATGGAAAAGAGGGACGCCTGGGAAAACAGTCAGGGGAGGGGAAAAGAGCTAAAAGAGAGAGTTAATGCAGAAGAGGGAAACCAGCGAAAAGAGAGAGTCGAGGAAAAAGAAGGGAACGAGAGAAATCATGGAAAAGAGGGAATCCAGGGAAAAGAGAAAGTCGAGGGAAAACAAGGGGAAGAGAGAGTTCATGGAAAAGAGGGACGCCTGGGAAAACAGTCAGGGGAGGGGAAAAGAGCTAAAAGAGAGAGTTAATGCAGAGGAGGGAAACCAGGGAAAAGAGAGAGTCAAGGGAAAAGAAGGGAAAGAGGGAGGTAATGCAGAAGAGGTAAAACAGGAAAAGAGAGAGTCGGGGGAAAAGAATAGAAAGAGAGAGTTCATAGAAAAGAGGGAGGCCAGGGAAAAGAGTCAGGGGAGGGGAAAAGAGCTAAAAGAGAGAGTTAATGCAGAAGGGGGAAACCAGGGAAATGAGAGAGTCGATGGAAAAGAAGGGGAAGAGAGAGTTCATGGAAAAGATGGAGGCCAGTGAAAAGAGAGAGTCGGGGGAAAAGAATAGAAAGAGAGAGTTCATGGAAAAAAGGGAGGCCAGGGAAAACAGTCAGGGGAGGGGGAAAGACCTAAAAGAGAGAGTTAATGCAGAAGAGGGAAACCAGGGAAAAGAGAGAGTCGAGGGAAAAGAAGGGAAAGAGAGAGGTAATGCAGAAGAAGGAAACCAAAGAAAGAGTCGAAGGAAAAAGAAGGGAACGGGAGAAATCATGGAAAAGAGGGAAACCAGGGGAAAGAGAGAGTGGAGGGAAAAGAAGGGGAAGAGAGAGTTCTTGCAAAACGAGGGACGCCAGGGAACAGAGTCCGGGGAGGGGAAAAGAGCTAAAAGAGAGAGTTAATGCAGAAGAGGGAAACCAGGGAAAAGAGAGAGTCGAGGGAAAAGAAGGGAACGGGAGAAATCATGGAAAAGAGGGAAACCAGGGGAAAGAGAGAGTGGAGGGAAAAGAAGGGGAAGAGAGAGTTCTTGCAAAAGGAGGGACGCCAGGGAACAGAGTCCGGGGAGGGGAAAAGAGCTAAAAGAGAGAGTTAATGCAGAAGAGGGAAACCAGGGAAAAGAGAGAGTCGAGGGAAAAGAAGGGAAAGAGAGAGGTAATGCAGAAGAGGTAAACCAGGGATAATAGAGAGTCGATGGAAAAGAAGGGGAAGAGAGAATTCATGGAAAAGATGGAAGCCAGGGAAAAGAGAGAGTCGGGGGAAAAGAATGGAAAGAGAGAGTTCATGGAAAAGAGGGAGGCCATGGAAAAGAGTCAGGGGAGGGGAAAAGAGCTAAAAGAGAGAGGTAATGCAGAAGAGGGAAACCAGGGAAAGAGAGAGACGATGGAAAAAGGAAGGGTAAGAGAGAGTTCATGGAAAAGAGGGAAGCCAGGGAAAGGAGAGAGTCGGGGGAAAAGAATAGAAAGAGAGAGTTCTTGGAAAAGAGGGACGGCAGGGAACAGAGTCACGCGAGGGGAAAAGAGCTAAAAGAGAGAGTTAATGCAGAAGAGGGAAACCAGGGAAAAGAGAGAGTCGATGGAAAAGAAGGGAAACAGAGTTCATGGAAAAGAGGGACGCCAGGGAAAAGAGTCAGGGGAGGGGAAAAGAGCTAAAAGAGAGAGTTAATGCAGAAGAGGGAAACCAGGGAAAAGAGAGAGTCGAGGTAAAAGAAGGGGAAGAGAGAGTTCATAGAAAAGAGGAAAACCAGGGAAAAGAGAGAGACGAGGGAAAAGAACGGAAAGAGAGAGATCATGGAAAGAGGGAAACCAGGGGAAAGAGAGAGTGGAGGGAAAAGAGGGGAAAGAGAGAGCTCTTTGAAAAGAGGGAAGCCAGGGAAAAGAGATAAAACAGAGAGTTTATGGAAAAGAGGGACGCCAGGGAAAAGAGTCACGCGAGGGGAAAAGAGCTAAAAGAGAGAGTTAATGTATAAGAGGGAAACCAGCGAAAAGAGAGAGTCGATGGAAAACAAGGGGAAGTGAGAGTTCATGATAAAGCGGGAAGCCAGGGAAATGAGAGAGACGATGGAAAACAAGGGGAAGAGAGAGTTAATGCAGAAGAGGGAAGCCAGGGAAAAGAGAGAGTCGAGGGAAAAGAGGGGGAAGTAAGAGTTCATAGAAAAGAGGGAAGCCAGGGAAAAGAGTCCGGCGAGCGGAAAAAAGCTAAAGGGGAGAGAGTTAATGCATAAGAGGGAAAGCAGCGAAAAGAGAGAGTCGATGGAAAACAAGGGGAAGAAAGAGTTCATGATATATCGGGAAGCCAGGGAAATGAGATAGTCGATGGAAAACAAGGGGAAGAGAGAGTTAATGCAGAAGAGGGAAGCCAGGGAAAAGAGAGAGTCGAGGGAAAAGAGGGGGAAGAGAGAGTTCATAGAAAAGACGGAAGCCAGGGAAAAGAGAGAGTCGAGGGAAAAGAGGGGGAAGAGAGAGTTCATAGAAAAGAGGAAAACCAGGGGAAAGAGAGAGACGAGGGAAAAGAACGGGAAGAGAGAGTTAATGCAGAAGAGGGAAACCAGCGAAAACAGTGTCGAGTGAAAAGAAGGGAAAGAGAGAGTTAATGCAGAAGAGGGAAGCCAGGGAAAAGAGAGAGTCGAGGGAAAAGAAGGGAAAGAGAGAGTTAATGCAGAAGAGGGAAGCCAGGGAAAAGAGAGAGTCGAGGGAAAAGAAAGGAACGAGAGAGTTCATAGAAAAGAGGGAAGCCAGGGAAAAGAGTCACACGAGGGGAAAAGAGCTAAAAGAGAGAGTTAATGCAGAAGAGGGAAACCAGGGAAAAGAGAGAGTCGATGGAAAACAAGGGGAAGAGAGAGTTCATGAAAAAGAGGGAAGCCAGGGAAAAGAGAGAGTCGTGGTAAAAGAAGGGGAAGAGAGAGTTCATAGAAAATAGGAAAACCAGGGAAAAGAGAGAGACGAGGGAAAAGAGGGGATAGAGAGAGTTCATGGAAAAGAGGGACGCCGGGAAAAAGAGCTAAAACAGAGAGTTAATGCAGAAGAGGGAAGCCAGGGAAAAGAGAGAGTCGAGGGAAAAGAATGGGAAGAGAGAGTTCATAGAAAACAGGAAAACCAGGGAAAAGAGAGAGACGAGGGAAAAGAGCTAAAGGAGAGAGTTAATGCAGAAGAGGGAAACCAGCGAAAAGAGAGAGTCGAGGGAAAAGAGGGGGAAAAGAGAGTTCATGGAAAAGAGACAAGTCAGGGAAAAGATAGAGACAAGGGAAAAGACGGGATAGAGAGAGCTCATGGAAAAGAGGGACGCCGGGAAAAAGAGCTAAAAGAGAGAGTTAATGGAAAAGAGGGGAACCAGGGGAAAGAGAGAGTCGAGGGAAAAGAATAGAAAGAGAGAAATCATGGAAAAGAGGGAATCCAGGGAAAAGAGAAAGTCGAGAGAAAACAAGGGGAAGAGTGAGTTCATGGAAAAGAGGGACGCCTGGGAAAACAGTCAGGGGAGGGGAAAAGAGCTAAAAGAGAGAGTTAATGCAGAAGAGGGAAACCAGCGAAAAGAGAGAGTCGAGGAAAAAGAAGGGAACGAGAGAAATCATGGAAAAGAGGGAATCCAGGGAAAAGAGAAAGTCGAGGGAAAACAAGGGGAAGAGAGAGTTCATGGAAAAGAGGGACGCCTGGGAAAACAGTCAGGGGAGGGGAAAAGAGCTAAAAGAGAGAGTTAATGCAGAGGAGGGAAACCAGGGAAAAGAGAGAGTCAAGGGAAAAGAAGGGAAAGAGGGAGGTAATGCAGAAGAGGTAAAACAGGAAAAGAGAGAGTCGGGGGAAAAGAATAGAAAGAGAGAGTTCATAGAAAAGAGGGAGGCCAGGGAAAAGAGTCAGGGGAGGGGAAAAGAGCTAAAAGAGAGAGTTAATGCAGAAGGGGGAAACCAGGGAAATGAGAGAGTCGATGGAAAAGAAGGGGAAGAGAGAGTTCATGGAAAAGATGGAGGCCAGTGAAAAGAGAGAGTCGGGGGAAAAGAATAGAAAGAGAGAGTTCATGGAAAAAAGGGAGGCCAGGGAAAAGAGTCAGGGGAGGGGAAAATAGCTAAAAGAGAGAGTTAATGCAGAAGAGGGAAACCAGCGAAAAGAGAGAGTCGAGGAAAAAGAAGGGAACGAGAGAAATCATGGAAAAGAGGGAATCCAGGGAAAAGAGAAAGTCGAGGGAAAACAAGGGGAAGAGAGAGTTCATGGAAAAGAGGGACGCCTGGGAAAACAGTCAGGGGAGGGGAAAAGAGCTAAAAGAGAGAGTTAATGCAGAAGAGGGAAACCAGGGAAAAGAGAGAGTCAAGGGAAAAGAAGGGAAAGAGGGAGGTAATGCAGAAGAGGTAAAACAGGAAAAGAGAGAGTCGGGGGAAAAGAATAGAAAGAGAGAGTTCATAGAAAAGAGGGAGGCCAGGGAAAAGAGTCAGGGGAGGGGAAAAGAGCTAAAAGAGAGAGTTAATGCAGAAGAGGGAAACCAGGGAAAAGAGAGAGTGAAGGGAAAAGAAGGGAACGAGAGAAATCATGGAAAAGAGGGAATCCAGGGAAAAGAGAAAGTCGAGAGAAAACAAGGGGAAGAGAGAGTTCTTGGAAAAGAGGGACGCCAGGGAAAAGAGTCACGCGAGGGGAAAAGAGCTAAAAGAGAGAGTTAATGCAGAAGAGGGAAACCCGGAAAAAGGGAGAGTCGATGGAAAAGAAGGGGAAGAGAGAGTTCATGGAAAAGAGGGACGCCAGGGAAAAGAGAGAGTCGATGGAAAAGAAGGGAAAGAGAGAGTTAATGCATAAGAGGGACGCCAGGGAAAAGAGAGAGTCGAGGGAAAAGAAGGGGAAGAGAGAGCTCATGGAAAAAGAGGGAAACCAGGGAAATTGACAGTCGATGGAAAAAGAAGGGAAAGAGAGAGTTAATGCAGAAGTGGGGAAACCAGGGAAAAGAGAGAGTCAATGGAAAAGCAGGGAAAGAGACAGGTAATGTAGAAGAGGGAAACCAGCGAAAAGAGAGAGTCGAGGGGAAAGAAGGGGAAGAGAGAGTTCATGGAAAAGAGGGAAACCTGGGAAAACAGTCAGGGGAGGGGGAAAGAGCTAAAAGAGAGAGTTCATGCAGAAGAGGGAAACCAGGGAAAAGAGAGAGTCGAGGGAAAACAAGGGGAAGAGAGAGTTCATGGAAAAGAAGGAAAGCAGGGCAGAGAGACAGGTGAGAGGAAAGAGCTAAAGGAGAGAGGTAATGCAGAAGAGGGAAAGCAGGGAAAAGAGACAGGCAAGGGGAAAGAAGGGGAAGAGAGAGTTCATAGAAAAGAGTAAAACAAGGGAAAAGAGAAAGTCGAGGGAAACAACGGAAAAGACAGAGTTCAGGGAAAAGAGGGAAACCAGGGAAAAGAGACAGGCCAAGGGAAAAGAGCTAATAAGAGGCAGTTAATGGACAAGAGGGAAAGCAGCGGAAAGAGAGGGGTGAGGCGAAAAGATGGAAAACCAGGGAAAAGAGACACTCGAGATAAAAGAAGGGGAAGAGAGAGTTCATGGAAAAGAGGGAAGCCAGGGAAAAGAGTCAGTGGAGGGGAAAAGAGCTAAAAGAGTGAGTTAATGCAGAAGAGGGAAACCAGGGAAAAGAGAGAGTCGAGGGGAAAGAAGGGGAAGAGAGAGTTCATGGAAAAGATGGAAGCCAGGAAAAAGAGAGAGTCGAGGGGGAAGAAGGGGAAGAGAGAGTTCATGGAAAAGAGGGACGCCTGGGAAAACAGTCAGGGGAGGGGAAAAGGGCTAAAAGAGAGAGTTAATGCAGAAGAGGGAAACCTGAGAAAAGAGAGAGTCGAGGGAAAAGAAGGGGAAGAGAGAGTTCATGGAAAAGAGCGGAGCCAGGGAAAAGAGAGAGTCGAGGGGAAAGAATAGAAAGAGAGAGTTCTTGGAAAAGATGGAAGCCAGGGAAAAGAGAGAGTGGATGAAAAAGAAGGGAAAGAGAGAGTTAATGTAGAAGAGGGAAACCAGGGAAAAGAGAGAGTCGAGGGAAAAGAAGGGGAAGAGAGAGCTCATGGAAAAAGAGGGACTGCAGGGAAAAGAGTCAGGGGAGGGGAAAAGAACTAAAAGAGAGAGTTCATGCAGAAGAGGGAAAGCAGGGAAAAGAGATAGTCTAGGGGAAAAGATGGAAAAGAGACCGATGATGGAAAAAGAGGGGAAAGAGACAGGCATGCGAAAAAGAGCTAAAGGAGAGACTGTGGCATTACATTCCTCCCCCACACCCCACCCCCCATCCTGCCAGCAGGAAACAAAACTTCTCCAGGAAGGGAGAAGGGGAAGGAAACTCTGGAGGCCGCAGGTTGAAATTTGAACTGGCCAGTCGAGATGCGCCAGGTACACTGAGGTGACCCTCCTAGCCAATAGAATTAAATGACCACAGGTCAGATTCGACAGGGGAATAAACGGGGTTCCGCCAGAGGACATGTTGGCAGTCCTTCTCGGAGCAGCGTGTCAGCAGTTGGGGACTCCCCCTCAGGTCGCAGCACCGCCCGAGGTAATCCTCGAGGGAGAGAGCCCTCAGCTTTTAGGTGAGTGATATGCGCATTTTGAGCCATCACTTTAAATCTTGGGGATTCTTAAGTCGGCTGTGTAGTATTGATTCACTTTATGTCATTGAGCCTGTGGTTTTATAAGATGTTACCGGACTTGTAACTAACTTTTGCTGAAGAATAAATCTGAGTTTTAACACCTGTTGGATTTGGTTAGTCGTGCATCCATAACACAGAGTTAAAGTAGAAGAGGGAAACCAAGGAAAAGAGATGGGCGATGGGAAAGAAGGGGAAGAGAGAGTTCATAGAAAAGAGTACAACCGGGGGAAAGAGAGAGGTGAGGGGGGAAGAGATAAAAGAGAGAGTTAATGCAGAAGAGGGAAGCCAGGGAAAAGAGGCAGGCAAGGGGAAAAGAAGGGAAAGAGGGAGGTAATGCAGAAGAGGTAAAACAGTTAAAGAGAGATTCGCGGGAAAAGAATAGAAAGAGAGAGTTCATAGAAAAGAGGGAGGCCAGGGAAAAGAGTCAGGGGAGGGTAAAAGAGCTAAAAGAGTGAGTTAATGCAGAAGAGGGAAACGAGAGAGTCGATGGAAAAGAAGGGGAAGAGAGAGTTCATGGAAAAGATGGAGGCCAGGGAAAAGAGAGAGTCGGGGGGAAAGAATAGGAAGAGAGAGTTCATGGAAAAGAGGGAGGCCAGGGAAAAGAGTCAGGGGAGAGGAAAAGAGCTAAAAGAGAGAGTTAATGCAGAAGAGGGAAACCAGCGAAAAGAGAGAGTCGAGGAAAAAGAAGGGAACAAGAGAAATCATGGAAAAGAGGGAATCCAGGGAAAAGAGAAAGTCGAGGGAAAACAAGGGGAAGAGAGAGTTCATGGAAAAGAGGGACGCCTGGGAAAACAGTCAGGGGAGGGGAAAAGAGCTAAAAGAGAGAGTTAATGCAGAGGAGGGAAACCAGGGAAAAGAGAGAGTCAAGGGAAAAGAAGGGAAAGAGGGAGGTAATGCAGAAGAGGTAAAACAGGAAAAGAGAGAGTCGGGGGAAAAGAATAGAAAGAGAGAGTTCATAGAAAAGAGGGAGGCCAGGGAAAAGAGTCAGGGGAGGGGGAAAGAGCTAAAAGAGAGAGTTAATGCAGAAGAGGGAAACCAGGAAAAAGGGAGAGTCGATGGAAAAGAAGGGGAAGAGAGAGTTCATGGAAAAGAGGGACGCCAGGGAAAAGAGTCACTCGAGGGGAAAAGAGCTAAAAGAGAGACGTAATGCAGAAGAGGGAAACCAGCGAAAAGAGAGAGTCGATGGAAAAGAAGGGGAAGAGAGTGTTCATGGAAAAGAGGGAAGCCAGAGGAAAGAGAGAGTCGATGGAAAAATAAGGGGAATAGCGAGTTCATGGAAAAGAGGGACGACAGGGAAAAGAGTCAGGGGAGGGGGAAAGAGCTAAAAGAGAGAGGTAATGCAGAAGAGGGAAACCAGGGAAAAGAGAGAGTCGAGGGAAAAGAAGGTGAAGAAAGAGTTCATGCAGAAGAGGGAAACCAGGGAAAAGAGAGAGTCGAGGGAAAAGAAGGGAAAGAGAGACTTAATGCAGAAGAGGGACGCCAGGGGAAAGAGTCACGCGAGGGGAAAAGAGCTAAAAGAGAGAGGTAATGCAGAAGTGGGAAACCAGGGAAAAGAGAGAGTCGATGGAAAAGAAGGGAAAGAGAGTGTTCATGGAAAAGAGGGAAGCCAGAGGAAAGAGAGAGTCGATGGAAAAATAAGGGGAATAGCGAGTTCATGGAAAAGAGGGATGCCAGGGAAAAGAGTCAGGCGAGGGGGAAGGAGCTAAAAGAGAGAGGTAATGCAGAAGAGGGAAAAGAGCGAAAAGAGAGAGTCGAGGGAAAAGAAGGGAACGAGAGAAATCATGGAAAAGAGGGAAGCCAGTGAAAAGAGAGAGTCGAGGGAAAAGAAGGTGAAGAAGGAGTTCATGCAGAAGAGGGAAACCAGGGAAAAGAGAGAGTCGAGGGAAAAGAAGGGAAAGAGAGAGTTAATGCAGAAGAGGGACGCCAGGGGAAAGAGTCACGCGAGGGGAAAAGAGCTAAAAGAGAGAGGTAATGCAGAAGTGGGAAACCAGGGAAAAGAGAGAGTCGAGGGAAAAGAAGGGAAAGAGCGAGTTAATGCAGAAGAAGGACGCCAGGGAAAAGAGAAAGTCGAGGGAAAAGAATAGAAAGAGAGAGTTAATGCAGAAGTGGGGAAACCAGGGAAAAGAGAGAGTCGAGGGAAAAGTAGGGGAAGAGCGAGTTCATGGAAAAGAGGGAAGCCGGGGGAAAGAGAGAGTAGAGGGAAAAGAAGGGAACGAGAGAGTTCATGGAAAAGAGGGAGGCCAGGGAAAAGAGTCAGGGGACAGGAAAAGAGCTAAAAGAGAGAGTTAATGCAGAAGAGGGAAACCAGGGAAAAGAGAGAGTCGAGGGAAAAGAAGGGGAAGAGAGAGCTCATGGAAAAAGAGGGACTCCAGGGAAAAGAGTCAGGGGAGGGGAAAAGAGCTAAAAGAGAGAGTTAATGCAGAAGTGGGGAAACCAGGGAAAAGAGAGAGTCGATGGAAAAGAAGGTGAAGACAGAGTTCATGGAAAAGAAGGAAAGCAGGGCAGAGAGACAGGTGAGAGGAAAGAGCTAAAGGAGAGAGGTAATGCAGAAGAGGGAAAGCAGGGAAAAGAGACAGGCAAGGGGAAAGAAGGGGAAGAGAGAGTTCATAGAAAAGAGTAAAACCAGGGAAAAGAGAAAATCGAGGGAAACGACGGAAAAGACAGAGTTCAGGGAAAAGAGGGAATCCAGGGAAAAGAGACAGGCCAAGGGAAAAGAGCTAATAAGAGGCAGTTAATGGACAAGAGGGAAAGCAGCGGAAAGAGAGGGGTGAGGCGAAAAGATGGAAAACCAGGGAAAAGAGACACTCGAGATAAAAGAAGGGGAAGAGAGAGTTCATGGAAAAGAGGGAAACCAGGGAAAAGAGATAGGCAAGGGGAAAAGATGGAAAAGAGACCGATGATGGAAAAACAGGGGAAAGAGACAGGCATGGGAAAAAGAGCTAAAAGAGAGACTGTGGCATTACATTCCCCCCCCCACACCCCACCCCCCATCCTGCCAGCAGGAAACAAAACTTCTCCAGGAAGGGAGAAGGGGAAGGAAACTCTGGAGGCCGCAGGTTGAAATTTGAACTGGCCAGTCGAGATGCGCCAGGTACACCGAGGTGACCCTCCTAGCCAATAGAATTAAATGACCACAGGTCAGATTCGACAGGGGTATAAACGGGGTTCCGCCAGAGGACATGTTGGCAGTCCTTCTCAGAGCAGCGTGTCAGCAGTTGGGGACTCCCCCTCAGGTCGCAGCACCGCCCGAGGTAATCCTCGAGGGAGAGAGCCCTCAGCTTTTAGGTGAGTGATATGCGCATTTTGAGCCATCACTTTAAATCTTGGGGATTCTTAAGTCGGCTGTGTAGTATTGATTCACTTTATGTCATTGAGCCTGTGGTTTTATAAGATGTTACCGGACTTGTAACTAACTTTTGCTGAAGAATAAATCTGAGTTTTAACACCTGTTGGATTTGGTTAGTCGTGCATCCGTAACACAGAGTTAAAGTAGAAGAGGGAAACCAAGGAAAAGAGATGGGCGATGGGAAAGAAGGGGAAGAGAGAGTTCATAGAAAAGAGTACAACCGGGGAAAAGAGAGAGGTGAGGGGGGAAGAGATAAAAGAGAGAGTTAATGCAGAAGAGGGAAGCCAGGGAAAAGAGAGATTCGAGGGAAAAGAATAGAAAGAGAGTGTTCATGGAAAAGAGGGAAGCCAGGGAAAAGAGAGAGTTGAGGGAAAAGAAGGTGAAGAAAGACTTCATGCAGAAGAGGGAAACCAGGGAAAAGAGAGAGTCGAGGGAAAAGAAGGGAAATAGCAAGTTAATGCAGAAGAGGGACGCCAGGGGAAAGAGTCACGCGAGGGGAAAAGAGCTAAAAGAGAGAGGTAATGCAGAAGAGGGAAACAGGGAAAACAGAGAGTCGAGGGAAAAGAATGGAACGAGAGAAATCATGGAAAAGAGTGAAGCCAGGGAAAAGAGAGATTCGAGGGAAAAGAATAGAAAGATACTGTTCATGGAAAAGAGGGAGGCCAGGGAAAAGAGCCAGGGGAGGGGAAAATAGCTAAAAGAGAGAGGTAATGCAGAATAGGGAAACCAGGGAAAAGAGAGAGTCGATGGAAAAGAAGGGAACGAGAGTGTTCATGGAAAAGAGGGAAGCCAGAGGAAAGAGAGAGTCGATGGAAAAATAAGGGGAATAGCGAGTTCATGGAAAAGAGGGACACCAGGGAAAAGAGTCAGGGGAGGGGGAAAGAGCTAAAAGAGAGAGGTAATGCAGAAGAGGGAAACCAGGGAAAAGAAAAAGTGGAGGGAAAAGAAGGGAAAGAGAGAGTTCATAGAAAAGAGTGAAGCCAGGGAAAAGAGAGATTCGAGGGAAAAGAATAGAAAGAGAGTGTTCATGGAAAAGAGGGAGGCCAGGGAAAAGAGTCACTCGAGGGGAAAAGAGCTAAAAGAGAGAGGTAATGCAGAAGAGGGAAACCAGCGAAAAGAGAGAGTCGATGGAAAAGAAGGTGAAGAAAGTGTTCATGCAGAAGAGGGAAACCAGGAAAAAGAGAGAGTCGAGGGAACAGCAGGGAAAGAGAGAGTTAATGCAGAAGAGGGAAACCCGGGAAAAGGGAGAGTCGATGGAAAAGAAGGGGAAGAGAGAGTTCATTCAGAAGAGGTAAACCAGGGATAATAGAGAGTCGATGGAAAAGAAGGGGAAGAGAGAATTCATGGAAAAGATGGAAGCCAGGGAAAAGAGAGAGACGGGGGAAAAGAATAGAAAGAGAGAGTTCATGGAAAAGAGGGAGGCCAGGGAAAAGAGTCACGCGAGGGGAAAAGAGCTAAAAGAGAGAGTTCATGGAAAGGGGGAAACCAGGGAAAAGAGAGAGTCGAGGGGAAAGAAGGGGAAGAGAGAGTTAATGCAGAAGAGGGAAACCAGGAAAAAGAGAGAGTTGAGGGAAAAAGAAGGGAAAGAGAGAGTTAATGCAGAAGAGGTAAACCAGGGAAAATAGAGAGTCGATGGAAAAGCAGGGGAAGAAAGAGTTCATGCAGAAGAGGGAAACCAGGGAAAAGAGAGAGTCGAGGGAACAGCATGGAAAGAGAGAGTTAATGCAGAAGAGGGAAACCCGGGAAAAGAGAGAGTCAATGGAAAAGAAGGGAAAGAGAGAGGTAATGCAGAAGAAGGAAACCAAAGAAAGAGAGAGTCGATGGAAAAAGAAGGGAACGGGAGAAATCATCGAAAAGAGGGAAACCAGGGGAAAGAGAGAGTCGAGGGAAAACAAGGGGAAGAGAGAGTTCATGGAAAAAATGGAAGCCAGGAAAAAGAGAGAGTCGGGGGAAAAGAATAGAAAGAGAGAGTTCATGGTAAAGAGGGAGGCCAGGGAAAAGAGTCACGCGAGGGGAAAAGAGCTAAAAGAGAGAGTTCATGGAAAGGGGGAAACCAGGGAAAAGAGAGAGTCGAGGGGAAAGAAGGGGAAGAGAGAGTTAATGCAGAAGAGGGAAACCAGAAAAAAGAGAGAGTTGAGGGAAAAAGAAGGGAAAGAGAGAGTTAATGCAGAAGAGGGAAACCAGGGAAAATAGAGAGTCGATGGAAAAGAAGGGGAAGAAAGAGTTCATGCAGTAGAGGGAAACCAGGGAAAAGAGAGAGTCGAGGGAAGAGCATGGAAAGAGAGAGTTAATGCAGAAGAGGGAAACCCGGGAAAAGAGAGAGTCAATGGAAAAGAAGGGAAAGAGAGAGGTAATGCAGAAGAAGGAAACCAAAGAAAGAGAGAGTCGATGGAAAAAGAAGGGAACGGGAGAAATCATGGAAAAGAGGGAAACCAGGGGAAAGAGAGAGTCGATGGAAAAAGAAGGGAAAGAGAGAGTTAATGCAGAAGAGGGAAACCAGGGAAAAGAGAAAGTCGATGGAAAAGAAGGGAAAGAGAGAGTTAATGCAGAAGAGGGAAACCAGGGAAAAGAGAGAGTCGATGGAAAAGAAGGGGAAGAGAGAATTCATGGAAAAGAGGGAAGCCAGGGAAAAGAGAGAGTCGGGGGAAAAGAATAGAAAGAGAGAGCTCATGGAAAAGAGGGAGGCCAGGGAAAAGAGTCAGGGGAGGGGAAAAGAGCTAAAAGAGAGAGGTAATGCAGAAGAGGGAAACCAGGGAAAAGAGAGAGTCGATGGAAAAGAAGGGAAACAGAGCTCAAGGAAAAGAGTGACACCAGGGAAAAGAGTCACGCGACGGGAAAAGAGCTAAAAGAGACAGGTAATGCAGAAGAGGGAAACAAGGGAAAAGAGAGAGTCGAGGGGAAAGAAGGGGAAGAGAAAGTTCATGGAAAAGAGGGAAGCCAGGGAAAAGAGAGAGTCGAGGGAAAAGAAGGTGAAGAAAGAGTTCATTCAGAAGAGGTAAACCAGGGATAATAGAGAGTCGATGGAAAAGAAGGGGAAGAGAGAATTCATGGAAAAGATGGAAGCCAGGGAAAAGAGAGAGTCGGGGGAAAAGAATAGAAAGAGAGAGTTCATGGAAAAGAGGGAGGCCAGGGAAAAGAGTCACGCGAGGGGAAAAGAGCTAAAAGAGAGAGTTCATGGAAAGGGGGAAACCAGGGAAAAGAGAGAGTCGAGGGGAAAGAAGGGGAAGTGAGAGTTAATGCAGAAGAGGGAAACCAGGGAAAAGAGAGAGTCGATGGAAAAGAAGGGGAAGAGAGAATTCATGGAAAAGATGGAAGCCAGGGAAAAGAGAGAGTCGGGGGGAAAGAATAGAAAGAGAGAGTTCATGGAAAAGAGGGACGCCAGGGAAAAGAGTCAGGGGAGGGGAAAAGAGCTAAAAGAGAGAGTTAATGCAGAAGAGGGAAACCAGGGGAAAGAGAGAGTGGAGGGAAAAGAAGGGGAAGAGAGAGTTCTTGCAAAACGAGGGACGCCAGGGAAAAGAGTCAGGGGAGGGGAAAAGAGCTAAAAGAGAGAGTTAATGCAGAAGAGGGAAACCAGGGAAAAGAGAGAGTCGAGGGAAAAGAAGGGAAAGAGAGAGGTAATGCAGAAGAGGTAAACCAGGGATAATAGAGAGTCGATGGAAAAGAAGGGGAAGAGAGAATTCATGGAAAAGATGGAAGCCAGGGAAAAGAGAGAGTCGGGGGAAAAGAATAGAAAGAGAGAGTTCATGGAAAAGAGGGAGGCCAGGGAAAAGAGTCAGGGGAGGGGAAAAGAGCTAAAAGAGAGAGGTAATGCAGAAGAGGGAAACCAGGGAAAGAGAGAGACGATGGAAAAAGGAAGGGTAAGAGAGAGTTCATGGAAAAGAGGGAAGCCAGGGAAAGGAGAGAGTCGAGGGAAAAGAGGGGGAAGAGAGAGTTCATAGAAAAGAGGAAAACCAGGGGAAAGAGAGAGACGAGGGAAAAGAACGGGAAGAGAGAGTTAATGCAGAAGAGGGAAACCAGCGAAAACAGTGTCGAGTGAAAAGAAGGGAAAGAGAGAGTTAATGCAGAAGAGGGAAGCCAGGGAAAAGAGTCACACGAGGGGAAAAGAGCTAAAAGAGAGAGTTAATGCAGAAGAGGGAAGCCAGGGAAAAGAGAGAGTCGTGGTAAAAGAAGGGGAAGAGAGAGTTCATAGAAAATAGGAAAACCAGGGAAAAGAGAGAGACGAGGGAAAAGAGGGGATAGAGAGAGTTCATGGAAAAGAGGGACGCCGGGAAAAAGAGCTAAAACAGAGAGTTAATGCAGAAGAGGGAAGCCAGGGAAAAGAGAGAGTCGAGGGAAAAGAAGGGGAAGAGAGAGTTCATAGAAAACAGGAAAACCAGGGAAAAGAGAGAGACGAGGGAAAAGAGCTAAAGGAGAGAGTTAATGCAGAAGAGGGAAACCAGCGAAAAGAGAGAGTCGAGGGAAAAGAGGGGGAAAAGAGAGTTCATGGAAAAGAGACAAGTCAGGGAAAAGATAGAGACAAGGGAAAAGACGGGAAAGAGAGAGCTCATGGAAAAGAGGGACGCCGGGAAAAAGAGCTAAAAGAGAGAGTTAGTGCAGAAGAGGGAAGCCAGGGGAAAGAGAGAATCGAGGGAAAAGAAGGGAAAGAGAGAGTTCATGGAAAAGAGGGACGCCAGGGAAAAGAGCTAAAAGAGAGAGTTAATGCAGAAGAGGGAAACCAGGGGAAAGAGAGAGAGGAGGCAAAAGAGGGGAAAGGGAGAGCTCATGGAAAAGAGGGAAACCAGGGGAAAGAGAGAGTGGAGGGAAAAGAGGGGAAAGAGAGCGCTCATTGAAAAGAGGGAAGCCAGGGAAAAGAGAGATTCGAGGGAAAAGAGGGGGAGGAGAGAGTTCATAGAAAAGAGGGAAGCCAGGGAAAAGAGAGAGACGAGGGAAAAGACAGGAAAGAGAGTTAATGCAGAAGAGGGAAACCAGGGGAAAGAGAGAGTCGAGGGAAAAGAGGGCAAAGAGAGAGTTAATGCAGAAGAGGGAAGCCGGGGGAAAGAGAGAGTGGAGGGAAAAGACAGGAAAGAGAGTTAATGCAGAAGAGGGAAACCAGGGGAAAGAGAGAGTCGAGGAAAAAGAGGGCAAAGAGAGAGTTAATGCAGAAGAAGGAAGCCAGGAAAAAGAGAGTCGATGTAAAAAGAAGGGAATGAGAGAAATCATGGAAAAGAGGGAAGCAAGGGAAAAGAGAGAGTCGAGGGAAAAGAGGGGGAAGAGAGAGTTCATAGAAAAGAGGAAAACCAGGGAAAAGAGAGAGACGAGGGAAAAGAATAGAAAGAGAGAGATCATGGAAAGGGTGGAAGCCACGGAAAATAGTCAGGCGAGGGGAAAAGAGCTAAAAGAGAGAGATAATGCAGAAGAGGGAAGCCAGGGAAAAGAGAGAGTCGAGGGAAAAGAGGGGGAAGAGAGAGTTCATAGAAAAGAGGAAAAACAGGGAAAAGAGAGAGACGAGGGAAAAAAATAGAAAGAGAGAGATCATGGAAAGGGTGGAAGCCACGGAAAATAGTCAGGCAAGGGGAAAAGAACTAAAAGAGAGCGATAATGCAGAAGAGGGAAGCCAGGGAAAAGAGAGAGTGGAGGGAAAAGAGGGGAAATAGAGAGTTCATGCAGGGAGGGGAAACCAGGGAAAAGAGAGAGTCGATGGAAAACAAGGGGAAAAGAGAGTTCATGAAAAGGAGGGAAGCCAAGGAAAAGAGAGAGTCGAGGGGAAAGACGGGAAACAGAGAGTTAATGCAGAAGAGGGAAACCAGCGATAACAGAGAGTCGATAGAAAACAAGGGGAAGAGAGAGTTCATGCAGAAGAGGGAAGCCAGGGAAAAGAGAGAGTCAAGGGAAAAGAGGGGGGAAGAGAGAGTTCATAGAAAAGACGGAAGCCAGGGAAAAGAGAGAGTCGAGGGAAAAGAGGGGGAAGAGAGAGTTCATAGAAAAGAGGAAAACCAGGGGAAAGAGAGAGACGAGGGAAAAGAACGGGAAGAGAGAGTTAATGCAGAAGAGGGAAACCAGCGAAAACAGTGTCGAGTGAAAAGAAGGGAAAGAGAGAGTTAATGCAGAAGAGGGAAGCCAGGGAAAAGAGAGAGTCGAGGGAAAAGAAGGGAAAGAGAGAGTTAATGCAGAAGAGGGAAGCCAGGGAAAAGAGAGAGTCGAGGGAAAAGAAAGGAACGAGAGAGTTCATAGAAAAGAGGGAAGCCAGGGAAAAGAGTCACACGAGGGGAAAAGAGCTAAAAGAGAGAGTTAATGCAGAAGAGGGAAACCAGGGAAAAGAGAGAGTCGATGGAAAACAAGGGGAAGAGAGAGTTCATGAAAAAGAGGGAAGCCAGGGAAAAGAGAGAGTCGTGGTAAAAGAAGGGGAAGAGAGAGTTCATAGAAAATAGGAAAACCAGGGAAAAGAGAGAGACGAGGGAAAAGAGGGGATAGAGAGAGTTCATGGAAAAGAGGGACGCCGGGAAAAAGAGCTAAAACAGAGAGTTAATGCAGAAGAGGGAAGCCAGGGAAAAGAGAGAGTCGAGGGAAAAGAAGGGGAAGAGAGAGTTCATAGAAAACAGGAAAACCAGGGAAAAGAGAGAGACGAGGGAAAACAAGGGGAAGAGAGAGTTCATGGAAAAAATGGAAGCCAGGGAAAAGAGAGAGTCGGGGGAAAAGAAGGGAAAGAGAGAGTTCATGGAAAAGAGGGACGCCAGCGAAAAGAGTCAGGGGAGGGGGAAGGAGCTAAAAGAGAGAGTTAATGCAGAAGAGGGAAACCAGGGAAAAGAAAGAGTCGATGGAAAAGGTGAAGAAAGAGTTCATGCAGAAGACAGAAACCAGGAAATGAGAGTCGAGGGAAAAGAATAGAAAGAGAGAGTTAATGCAGAAAAGGGAAACCCGGGAAAAGAGAGAGTTGACGGAAAAGAAGGGGAAGAGAGAGTTCTCGGAAAAGACGGAAGCCGGGGAAAACAGAGAGTCGGGGGGAAAGAACAGTAAGAGACAGTTCATGGAAAAGAGGGACGCCTGGGAAAAGAGTCACTCGAGGGGAAAAGAGCTAAAAGAGAGAGGTAATGCAGAAGAGGGAAACCAGCGAAAAGAGAGAGTCGAGGGAAAAGAAGGGAACGAGAGAAATCATGCAGAAGAGGGAAACCAGGAAAAAGAGGGAGTCGAGGGAAAGCAAGGGGAAGAGAGAGTTCATGGAATAGAGGGACGCCTGGGAAAAGAGTCAGGGGAGGGGAAAAGAGCTAAAAGAGAGAGTTAATGCAGAAGAGGGAAACCAGGGAAAAGAGAGAGTCGATGGAAAAAGAAGGGAAAGAGAGAGTTAATGCAGAAGAGGGAAACCAGGGAAAAGAGAAAGTCGATGGAAAAGAAGGGAAAGAGAGAGTTAATGCATAAGAGGGAAACCAGGGAAAAGAGAGAGTCGATGGAAAAGAAGGGGAAGAGAGAATTCATGGAAAAGATGGAAGCCAGGGAAAAGAGAGAGTCGGGGGGAAAGAATAGAAAGAGAGAGTTCATGGAAAAGAGGGACGCCAGGGAAAAGAGTCAGGGGAGGGGAAAAGAGCTAAAAGAGAGAGTTAATGCAGAAGAGGGAAACCAGGGGAAAGAGAGAGTGGAGGGAAAAGAAGGGGAAAAGAGAGTTCTTGCAAAACGAGGGACGCCAGGGAAAAGAGTCACGTGACGGGAAAAGAGCTAAAAGAGAGAGTTAATGCAGAAGAGGTAAACCAGGGGAAAGAGAGAGTGGAGGGAAAAGAAGGGGAAGAGAGAGTTCTTGCAAAACGAGGGAGGCCAGGGAAAAGAGTCACGCGAGGGGAAAAGAGCTAAAAGAGAGAGTTAATGGAAAGGGGGAAACCAGGGAAAAGAGAGAGTTGAGGGGAAAGAAGGGGAAGAGAGAGTTAATGCAGAAGAGGGAAACCAGGAAAAAGAGAGAGTCGAGGGAAAAGAAGGGAAAGAGAGAGGTAATGCAGAAGAGGGAAACCAGGGAAAAGAGAGAGTCGAGGTAAAAGAAAGGAACGAGAGAGTTCATAGAAAAGAGGAAAACCAGGGGAAAGAGAGAGACGAGGGAAAAGAACGGGAAGAGAGAGTTAATGCAGAAGAGGGAAACCAGCGAAAACAGTGTCGAGTGAAAAGAAGGGAAAGAGAGAGTTAATGCAGAAGAGGGAAGCCAGGGAAAAGAGAGAGTCGAGGGAAAAGAAGGGAAAGAGAGAGTTAATGCAGAAGAGGGAAGCCAGGGAAAAGAGAGAGTCGAGGGAAAAGAAAGGAACGAGAGAGTTCATAGAAAAGAGGGAAGCCAGGGAAAAGAGTCACACGAGGGGAAAAGAGCTAAAAGAGAGAGTTAATGCAGAAGAGGGAAACCAGGGAAAAGAGAGAGTCGATGGAAAACAAGGGGAAGAGAGAGTTCATGAAAAAGAGGGAAGCCAGGGAAAAGAGAGAGTCGTGGTAAAAGAAGGGGAAGAGAGAGTTCATAGAAAATAGGAAAACCAGGGAAAAGAGAGAGACGAGGGAAAAGAGGGGATAGAGAGAGTTCATGGAAAAGAGGGACGCCGGGAAAAAGAGCTAAAACAGAGAGTTAATGCAGAAGAGGGAAGCCAGGGAAAAGAGAGAGTCGAGGGAAAAGAAGGGGAAGAGAGAGTTCATAGAAAACAGGAAAACCAGGGAAAAGAGAGAGACGAGGGAAAAGAGCTAAAGGAGAGAGTTAATGCAGAAGAGGGAAACCAGCGAAAAGAGAGAGTCGAGGGAAAAGAGGGGGAAAAGAGAGTTCATGGAAAAGAGACAAGTCAGGGAAAAGATAGAGACAAGGGAAAAGACGGGATAGAGAGAGCTCATGGAAAAGAGGGACGCCGGGAAAAAGAGCTAAAAGAGAGAGTTAATGGAAAAGAGGGGAACCAGGGGAAAGAGAGAGTCGAGGGAAAAGAATAGAAAGAGAGAAATCATGGAAAAGAGGGAATCCAGGGAAAAGAGAAAGTCGAGAGAAAACAAGGGGAAGAGAGAGTTCATGGAAAAGAGGGACGCCTGGGAAAACAGTCAGGGGAGGGGAAAAGAGCTAAAAGAGAGAGTTAATGCAGAAGAGGGAAACCAGCGAAAAGAGAGAGTCGAGGAAAAAGAAGGGAACGAGAGAAATCATGGAAAAGAGGGAATCCAGGGAAAAGAGAAAGTCGAGGGAAAACAAGGGGAAGAGACAGTTCATGGAAAAGAGGGACGCCTGGGAAAACAGTCAGGGGAGGGGAAAAGAGCTAAAAGAGAGAGTTAATGCAGAGGAGGGAAACCAGGGAAAAGAGAGAGTCAAGGGAAAAGAAGGGAAAGAGGGAGGTAATGCAGAAGAGGTAAAACAGGAAAAGAGAGAGTCGGGGGAAAAGAATAGAAAGAGAGAGTTCATAGAAAAGAGGGAGGCCAGGGAAAAGAGTCAGGGGAGGGGAAAAGAGCTAAAAGAGAGAGTTAATGCAGAAGGGGGAAACCAGGGAAATGAGAGAGTCGATGGAAAAGAAGGGGAAGAGAGAGTTCATGGAAAAGATGGAGGCCAGTGAAAAGAGAGAGTCGGGGGAAAGTAATAGAAAGAGAGAGTTCATGGAAAAAAGGGAGGCCAGGGAAAAGAGTCAGGGGAGGGGAAAAGAGCTAAAAGAGAGAGTTAATGCAGAAGAGGGAAACCAGGGAAAAGAGAGAGTGAAGGGAAAAGAAGGGAACGAGAGAAATCATGGAAAAGAGGGAATCCAGGGAAAAGAGAAAGTCGAGAGAAAACAAGGGGAAGAGAGAGTTCTTGGAAAAGAGGGACGCCAGGGAAAAGAGTCACGCGAGGGGAAAAGAGCTAAAAGAGAGAGTTAATGCAGAGGAGGGAAACCCGGAAAAAGGGAGAGTCGATGGAAAAGAAGGGGAAGAGAGAGTTCATGGAAAAGAGGGACGCCAGGGAAAAGAGAGAGTCGATGGAAAAGAAGGGAAAGAGAGAGTTAATGCATAAGAGGGACGCCAGGGAAAAGAGAGAGTCGAGGGAAAAGAAGGGGAAGAGAGAGCTCATGGAAAAAGAGGGAAACCAGGGAAATTGACAGTCGATGGAAAAAGAAGGGAAAGAGAGAGTTAATGCAGAAGTGGGGAAACCAGGGAAAAGAGAGAGTCAATGGAAAAGCAGGGAAAGAGACAGGTAATGTAGAAGAGGGAAACCAGCGAAAAGAGAGAGTCGAGGGGAAAGAAGGGGAAGAGAGAGTTCATGGAAAAGAGGGAAGCCTGGGAAAACAGTCAGGGGAGGGGGAAAGAGCTAAAAGAGAGAGTTCATGCAGAAGAGGGAAACCAGGGAAAAGAGAGAGTCGAGGGAAAACAAGGGGAAGAGAGAGTTCATGGAAAAGAAGGAAAGCAGGGCAGAGAGACAGGTGAGAGGAAAGAGCTAAAGGAGAGAGGTAATGCAGAAGAGGGAAAGCAGGGAAAAGAGACAGGCAAGGGGAAAGAAGGGGAAGAGAGAGTTCATAGAAAAGAGTAAAACAAGGGAAAAGAGAAAGTCGAGGGAAACAACGGAAAAGACAGAGTTCAGGGAAAAGAGGGAAACCAGGGAAAAGAGACAGGCCAAGGGAAAAGAGCTAATAAGAGGCAGTTAATGGACAAGAGGGAAAGCAGCGGAAAGAGAGGGGTGAGGCGAAAAGATGGAAAACCAGGGAAAAGAGACACTCGAGATAAAAGAAGGGGAAGAGAGAGTTCATGGAAAAGAGGGAAGCCAGGGAAAAGAGTCAGTGGAGGGGAAAAGAGCTAAAAGAGTGAGTTAATGCAGAAGAGGGAAACCAGGGAAAAGAGAGAGTCGAGGGGAAAGAAGGGGAAGAGAGAGTTCATGGAAAAGATGGAAGCCAGGGAAAAGAGAGAGTCGAGGGGGAAGAAGGGGAAGAGAGAGTTCATGGAAAAGAGGGACGCCTGGGAAAACAGTCAGGGGAGGGGAAAAGGGCTAAAAGAGAGAGTTAATGCAGAAGAGGGAAACCTGAGAAAAGAGAGAGTCGAGGGAAAAGAAGGGGAAGAGAGAGTTCATGGAAAAGAGCGGAGCCAGGGAAAAGAGAGAGTCGAGGGGAAAGAATAGAAAGAGAGAGTTCTTGGAAAAGATGGAAGCCAGGGAAAAGAGAGAGTGGATGAAAAAGAAGGGAAAGAGAGAGTTAATGTAGAAGAGGGAAACCAGGGAAAAGAGAGAGTCGAGGGAAAAGAAGGGGAAGAGAGAGCTCATGGAAAAAGAGGGACTGCAGGGAAAAGAGTCAGGGGAGGGGAAAAGAACTAAAAGAGAGAGTTCATGCAGAAGAGGGAAAGCAGGGAAAAGAGATAGTCTAGGGGAAAAGATGGAAAAGAGACCGATGATGGAAAAAGAGGGGAAAGAGACAGGCATGCGAAAAAGAGCTAAAGGAGAGACTGTGGCATTACATTCCTCCCCCACACCCCACCCCCCATCCTGCCAGCAGGAAACAAAACTTCTCCAGGAAGGGAGAAGGGGAAGGAAACTCTGGAGGCCGCAGGTTGAAATTTGAACTGGCCAGTCGAGATGCGCCAGGTACACTGAGGTGACCCTCCTAGCCAATAGAATTAAATGACCACAGGTCAGATTCGACAGGGGAATAAACGGGGTTCCGCCAGAGGACATGTTGGCAGTCCTTCTCGGAGCAGCGTGTCAGCAGTTGGGGACTCCCCCTCAGGTCGCAGCACCGCCCGAGGTAATCCTCGAGGGAGAGAGCCCTCAGCTTTTAGGTGAGTGATATGCGCATTTTGAGCCATCACTTTAAATCTTGGGGATTCTTAAGTCGGCTGTGTAGTATTGATTCACTTTATGTCATTGAGCCTGTGGTTTTATAAGATGTTACCGGACTTGTAACTAACTTTTGCTGAAGAATAAATCTGAGTTTTAACACCTGTTGGATTTGGTTAGTCGTGCATCCATAACACAGAGTTAAAGTAGAAGAGGGAAACCAAGGAAAAGAGATGGGCGATGGGAAAGAAGGGGAAGAGAGAGTTCATAGAAAAGAGTACAACCGGGGGAAAGAGAGAGGTGAGGGGGGAAGAGATAAAAGAGAGAGTTAATGCAGAAGAGGGAAGCCAGGGAAAAGAGGCAGGCAAGGGGAAAAGAAGGGAAAGAGGGAGGTAATGCAGAAGAGGTAAAACAGTTAAAGAGAGATTCGCGGGAAAAGAATAGAAAGAGAGAGTTCATAGAAAAGAGGGAGGCCAGGGAAAAGAGTCAGGGGAGGGTAAAAGAGCTAAAAGAGAGAGTTAATGCAGAAGAGGGAAACCAGGGAAATGAGAGAGTCGATGGAAAAGAAGGGGAAGAGAGAGTTCATCGAAAAGATGGAGGCCAGGGAAAAGAGTCGGGGGGGGGGAAGAGCTAAAAGAGTGAGTTAATGCAGAAGAGGGAAACCAGGGAAATGAGAGAGTCGATGGAAAAGAAGGGGAAGAGAGAGTTCATGGAAAAGATGGAGGCCAGGGAAAAGAGAGAGTCGGGGGGAAAGAATAGGAAGAGAGAGTTCATGGAAAAGAGGGAGGCCAGGGAAAAGAGTCAGGGGAGAGGAAAAGAGCTAAAAGAGAGAGTTAATGCAGAAGAGGGAAACCAGCGAAAAGAGAGAGTCGAGGAAAAAGAAGGGAACAAGAGAAATCATGGAAAAGAGGGAATCCAGGGAAAAGAGAAAGTCGAGGGAAAACAAGGGGAAGAGAGAGTTCATGGAAAAGAGGGACGCCTGGGAAAACAGTCAGGGGAGGGGAAAAGAGCTAAAAGAGAGAGTTAATGCAGAGGAGGGAAACCAGGGAAAAGAGAGAGTCAAGGGAAAAGAAGGGAAAGAGGGAGGTAATGCAGAAGAGGTAAAACAGGAAAAGAGAGAGTCGGGGGAAAAGAATAGAAAGAGAGAGTTCATAGAAAAGAGGGAGGCCAGGGAAAAGAGTCAGGGGAGGGGGAAAGAGCTAAAAGAGAGAGTTAATGCAGAAGAGGGAAACCAGGAAAAAGGGAGAGTCGATGGAAAAGAAGGGGAAGAGAGAGTTCATGGAAAAGAGGGACGCCAGGGAAAAGAGTAACTCGAGGGGAAAAGAGCTAAAAGAGAGACGTAATGCAGAAGAGGGAAACCAGCGAAAAGAGAGAGTCGATGGAAAAGAAGGGGAAGAGAGTGTTCATGGAAAAGAGGGAAGCCAGAGGAAAGAGAGAGTCGATGGAAAAATAAGGGGAATAGCGAGTTCATGGAAAAGAGGGACGACAGGGAAAAGAGTCAGGGGAGGGGGAAAGAGCTAAAAGAGAGAGGTAATGCAGAAGAGGGAAACCAGGGAAAAGAGAGAGTCGAGGGAAAAGAAGGTGAAGAAAGAGTTCATGCAGAAGAGGGAAACCAGGGAAAAGAGAGAGTCGAGGGAAAAGAAGGGAAAGAGAGACTTAATGCAGAAGAGGGACGCCAGGGGAAAGAGTCACGCGAGGGGAAAAGAGCTAAAAGAGAGAGGTAATGCAGAAGTGGGAAACCAGGGAAAAGAGAGAGTCGAGGGAAAAGAAGGGAAAGAGCGAGTTAATGCAGAAGAAGGACGCCAGGGAAAAGAGAAAGTCGAGGGAAAAGAATAGAAAGAGAGAGTTAATGCAGAAGTGGGGAAACCAGGGAAAAGAGAGAGTCGAGGGAAAAGTAGGGGAAGAGCGAGTTCATGGAAAAGAGGGAAGCCGGGGGAAAGAGAGAGTAGAGGGAAAAGAAGGGAACGAGAGAGTTCATGGAAAAGAGGGAGGCCAGGGAAAAGAGTCAGGGGACAGGAAAAGAGCTAAAAGAGAGAGTTAATGCAGAAGAGGGAAACCAGGGAAAAGAGAGAGTCGAGGGAAAAGAAGGGGAAGAGAGAGCTCATGGAAAAAGAGGGACTCCAGGGAAAAGAGTCAGGGGAGGGGAAAAGAGCTAAAAGAGAGAGTTAATGCAGAAGTGGGGAAACCAGGGAAAAGAGAGAGTCGATGGAAAAGAAGGTGAAGACAGAGTTCATGGAAAAGAAGGAAAGCAGGGCAGAGAGACAGGTGAGAGGAAAGAGCTAAAGGAGAGAGGTAATGCAGAAGAGGGAAAGCAGGGAAAAGAGACAGGCAAGGGGAAAGAAGGGGAAGAGAGAGTTCATAGAAAAGAGTAAAACCAGGGAAAAGAGAAAATCGAGGGAAACAACGGAAAAGACAGAGTTCAGGGAAAAGAGGGAATCCAGGGAAAAGAGACAGGCCAAGGGAAAAGAGCTAATAAGAGGCAGTTAATGGACAAGAGGGAAAGCAGCGGAAAGAGAGGGGTGAGGCGAAAAGATGGAAAACCAGGGAAAAGAGACACTCGAGATAAAAGAAGGGGAAGAGAGAGTTCATGGAAAAGAGGGAAACCAGGGAAAAGAGATAGGCAAGGGGAAAAGATGGAAAAGAGACCGATGATGGAAAAACAGGGGAAAGAGACAGGCATGGGAAAAAGAGCTAAAAGAGAGACTGTGGCATTACATTCCCCCCCCCACACCCCACCCCCCATCCTGCCAGCAGGAAACAAAACTTCTCCAGGAAGGGAGAAGGGGAAGGAAACTCTGGAGGCCGCAGGTTGAAATTTGAACTGGCCAGTCGAGATGTGCCAGGTACACCGAGGTGACCCTCCTAGCCAATAGAATTAAATGACCACAGGTCAGATTCGACAGGGGTATAAACGGGGTTCCGCCAGAGGACATGTTGGCAGTCCTTCTCAGAGCAGCGTGTCAGCAGTTGGGGACTCCCCCTCAGGTCGCAGCACCGCCCGAGGTAATCCTCGAGGGAGAGAGCCCTCAGCTTTTAGGTGAGTGATATGCGCATTTTGAGCCATCACTTTAAATCTTGGGGATTCTTAAGTCGGCTGTGTAGTATTGATTCACTTTATGTCATTGAGCCTGTGGTTTTATAAGATGTTACCGGACTTGTAACTAACTTTTGCTGAAGAATAAATCTGAGTTTTAACACCTGTTGGATTTGGTTAGTCGTGCATCCGTAACACAGAGTTAAAGTAGAAGAGGGAAACCAAGGAAAAGAGATGGGCGATGGGAAAGAAGGGGAAGAGAGAGTTCATAGAAAAGAGTACAACCGGGGAAAAGAGAGAGGTGAGGGGGGAAGAGATAAAAGAGAGAGTTAATGCAGAAGAGGGAAGCCAGGGAAAAGAGAGATTCGAGGGAAAAGAATAGAAAGAGAGTGTTCATGGAAAAGAGGGAAGCCAGGGAAAAGAGAGAGTTGAGGGAAAAGAAGGTGAAGAAAGACTTCATGCAGAAGAGGGAAACCAGGGAAAAGAGAGAGTCGAGGGAAAAGAAGGGAAATAGCAAGTTAATGCAGAAGAGGGACGCCAGGGGAAAGAGTCACGCGAGGGGAAAAGAGCTAAAAGAGAGAGGTAATGCAGAAGAGGGAAACAGGGAAAACAGAGAGTCGAGGGAAAAGAATGGAACGAGAGAAATCATGGAAAAGAGTGAAGCCAGGGAAAAGAGAGATTCGAGGGAAAAGAATAGAAAGATACTGTTCATGGAAAAGAGGGAGGCCAGGGAAAAGAGCCAGGGGAGGGGAAAATAGCTAAAAGAGAGAGGTAATGCAGAATAGGGAAACCAGGGAAAAGAGAGAGTCGATGGAAAAGAAGGGAACGAGAGTGTTCATGGAAAAGAGGGAAGCCAGAGGAAAGAGAGAGTCGATGGAAAAATAAGGGGAATAGCGAGTTCATGGAAAAGAGGGACACCAGGGAAAAGAGTCAGGGGAGGGGGAAAGAGCTAAAAGAGAGAGGTAATGCAGAAGAGGGAAACCAGGGAAAAGAAAAAGTGGAGGGAAAAGAAGGGAAAGAGAGAGTTCATAGAAAAGAGTGAAGCCAGGGAAAAGAGAGATTCGAGGGAAAAGAATAGAAAGAGAGTGTTCATGGAAAAGAGGGAGGCCAGGGAAAAGAGTCACTCGAGGGGAAAAGAGCTAAAAGAGAGAGGTAATGCAGAAGAGGGAAACCAGCGAAAAGAGAGAGTCGATGGAAAAGAAGGTGAAGAAAGTGTTCATGCAGAAGAGGGAAACCAGGAAAAAGAGAGAGTCGAGGGAACAGCAGGGAAAGAGAGAGTTAATGCAGAAGAGGGAAACCCGGGAAAAGGGAGAGTCGATGGAAAAGAAGGGGAAGAGAGAGTTCATGGAAAAGAGGGAAGCCAGGGAAAAGAGAGAGTCAGGGGAAAATAATAGAAAGAGAGAGTTCATGGAAAAGAGGGACGCCAGGGAAAAGAGTCACTCGAGGGGAAGAGCTAAAAGAGAGACGTAATGCAGAAGAGGGAAACCAGGGAAAAGAGAGAGTCGAGGGAAAAGAAGGGAACGAGAGAGTTAATGCAGTAGAGGGACACCAGGAAAAAGAGTCAGGGGAGGGGAAAAGAGCTAAAAGAGAGAGTTAATGCAGAAGAGGGAAACCCGAGAAAAGAGAGAGTCGAGGGAAAAGAAGGGGAAGAGAGAGTTCATGGAAAAGATGGAAGCCAGGGAAAAGAGAGAGTGGATGAAAAAGAAGGGAAAGAGAGAGGTAATGCAGAAGAGGGAAAGCAGGGAAAAGAGACAGGCAAGGGGAAAGAAGGGGAAGAGAGAGTTCATAGAAAAGAGTAAAACCAGGGAAAAGAGAAAGTCGAGGGAAACGACAGAAAAGACAGAGTTCAGGGAAAAGAGGGAAACCAGGGAAAAGAGACAGGCCAAGGGAAAAGAGCTAATAAGAGGCAGTTAATGGACAAGAGGGAAAGCAGCGGAAAGAGAGGGGTGAGGCGAAAAGATGGAAAACCAGGGAAAAGAGACACTCGAGATAAAAGAAGGGGAAGAGAGAGTTCATGGAAAAGGGGGAAACCAGGGAAAAGAGATAGGCAAGGGGAAAAGAACTAAAAGAGAGAGTTCATGCAGAAGAGGGAAAGCAGGGAAAAGAGATAGTCTAGGGGAAAAGATGGAAAAGAGACCGATGATGGAAAAACAGGGGAAAGAGACAGGCATGCGAAAAAGAGCTAAAGGAGAGACTGTGGCAGTACATTCCCCCACACACACCCCACCCCCCATCCTGCCAGCAGGAAACAAAACTTCTCCAGGAAGGGAGAAGGGGAAGGAAACTCTGGAGGCCGCAGGTTGAAATTTGAACTGGCCAGTCGAGATGCGCCAGGTACACCGAGGTGACCCTCCTAGCCAATAGAATTAAATGACCACAGGTCAGATTCGACAGGGGAATAAACGGGGTTCCGCCAGAGGACATGTTGGCAGTCCTTCTCGGAGCAGCGTGTCAGCAGTTGGGGACTCCCCCTCAGGTCGCAGCACCGCCCGAGGTAATCCTCGAGGGAGAGAGCCCTCAGCTTTTAGGTGAGTGATATGCGCATTTTGAGCCATCACTTTAAATCTTGGGGATTCTTAAGTCGGCTGTGTAGTATTGATTCACTTTATGTCATTGAGCCTGTGGTTTTATAAGATGTTACCGGACTTGTAACTAACTTTTGCTGAAGAATAAATCTGAGTTTTAACACCTGTTGGATTTGGTTAGTCGTGCATCCATAACACAGAGTTAAAGTAGAAGAGGGAAACCAAGGAAAAGAGATGGGCGATGGGAAAGAAGGGGAAGAGAGAGTTCACAGAAAAGAGTACAACCGGGGAAAAGAGAGAGGTGAGGGGGGAAGAGATAAAAGAGAGAGTTAATGCAGAAGAGGGAAGCCAGGGAAAAGAGAGATTCGAGGGAAAAGAATAGAAAGAGAGTGTTCATGGAAAAGAGTGAAGCCAGGGAAAAGAGAGATTCGAGGGAAAAGAATAGAAAGATACTGTTCATGGAAAAGAGGGAGGCCAGGGAAAAGAGTCAGGGGAGGGTAAAAGAGCTAAAAGAGAGAGGTAATGCAGAATAGGGAAACCAGGGAAAAGAGAGAGTCGATGGAAAAGAAGGGAAAGAGAGCGTTCACGGAAAAGAGGGAAGCCAGAGGAAAGAGAGAGTCGATGGAAAAAGAAGGGAAAGAGAGAGTTCATGGAAAAGAGGGAAGCCAGGGAAAAGAGACGGGTGAGAGGAAAAGAAGAAAAAGAGACAAGCGGTGGAAAAGAGGGGAAAGAGACAGGCGACAGTAAAGAGGGAAACCAGGGAAAAGAGGCAGCTTTGGGAAAAGAAGGGGAAAGAGACAGTCGATGGAAAAGAAGGGAAAGAGAGGGTTTATGCAAAAGAGGGCAACCAGGGAAAAGAGACAGGCAAGGGGAAAGAGGGAAAAGAGACTCTTGAGGGAAAATACGGGAAAGAGCTTGTCCTGGTTTCAGCTGGCATAGAGTTAATTATCTTCCTAGTAGCTGGTACAGTGTTATGTTTTGAGTTCAGTATGCGAAGAATGTTGATAACACTGATGTTTTCAGTTGTTGCTAAGTAATGTTTAGTCTAAAGTCAAGGATTTTTCAGCTTTTCAAGTCCAGCCAGCAAGAAACGGGAGGGGCACAAGAAGTTGGCACAGGACACAGCCAGGACAGCTGACCCAAAGTGGCCAACGGGGTATTCCATACCATGTGACGTCACATCTAGTATATAAACTGGGGGGAGTGGGGGCGGGGGATCGCCGCTCGGGGACTAGCTGTGTGTCGATCGGCGGGTGGTGAGCAATTGCACTGCACATTATTTGTACATTCCAATCCTTTTATTATTGCTGTTGTCATTTTATTAGTGCTATCATTATCATTATTAGTTTCTTCTTTTCTGTTCTATTAAACTGTTCTTATCTCAACCCAAGAGTTTTACTTCTTTTACTGATTTTCTCCCCCATCCCACTGTGTGTGGGGGGAGTGAGTGAGCGGCTCCATGGTGCTTAGTTGCTGGCTGGGGTTAAACGACGACAGTGCTTTTTGGCACCCAACGTGGGGAACGAAGGGTTGAGATAACGACAAACCTGACCAGAGCTTGTTAAAAAAAATCTGTTATAAGCATTAATTATATTGGTCTAATAGTCGCTGGTCACTATGTTGATTTATGTGTTCTTAGAGTTGTTGCTCTGTTTTTTAAAGTTCTGTTATGTGTCACCTCGCTTGCTGTATGTAGTCCTGCAGGAGGTAGAAATAAACGGACGCCTGTAAAGTCGAAAGCAGACAACAGACGACACTTTATTGCTAAAACACACACATACTTATAGTCACATATTCTGCAAAGTCATTGTACACGCGCACAAGCATAGAATATGATTGGTTATACCAACACTGTACACGCGCATAAGCATAAGGCATAATTGGTTATACCAACTAGAACATGCAAAACTTGTCTCAGTCTAATTGGTCAAGATAAACTGCCAAATTGAGGGTTTTTTTGTGCCAAGTTACCTTTATCATGGAATGCGCACTTGTGTTCTTCTAATTGGCTTTATTATCATCTTTCTTTTTTCTTGTCTTCTTGTTTATTCTGTTCAAGATCTTCTAAAGGCATCTGCTTAGCTAAATATGCCCCCACAATTCCCCCTTTTTTGTTTTTCAACAATTAACACCTGCTGTATTGCCCTTTGCAAAGACCTATGAACACAGTTAATTAAACACGGTAAAAGCAACATTATACCTAATAAAATACATAAGAATAAAAAAACCCCCCGATTTTTAACAAAGATACAAACCAACTCCTAAGTCCCCATCCCACAGCTAAATGCTCTAAGCCGAAATGACAGCTTTCTTAATTGCGTTAAAGCTCTTGCAGCTCCTTCTTGCCTCTGCAGTTCTGTTATCTTGTTTATTAATTGCTCCACTGTCCAAGTTCCTCATGTCCGTTGTTTTCCTGGTGGTTCAAAGTCCATTCATACTGCAGCAGTCATGTACTCTGGCCCACTCATGCTAACTGCGGCCTACTTAAGCTAACTCTAAAGAATCAGGCTCAATGTCCCCCGTTTTCCATGAAATCTCCGACATAGTCCCTTTTCTGCTGCTTATCATCCGTGGGAGGTGGACTAAGGTTTTCGCTTTGATGTATTGTATAACACTGGTTCATGGTATGATAAAGTCATCGGTTGTGGGATTAATCCAGTATTTGCACTCAGCATTGTCACCTTCATACTTCAGGCCATCAGGGAAGAGATGCAACATATAGATGGGCTCGTGACCGAGGGGTGGACTTGACCATGGACACTATTGCACAGGTTATCCATGAATGTGAAACATGTGCTGCAATTAAGCAAGCCAAACGGTTAAAGCCCCTGTGGTATGGAAGGTGATGGCTGAAATATAAATATGGGGAAGCCTGGCAGATTGCCTACATCACACTCCCACAAACTCGCCAAGGCAAGCGCTACGTGCTCACAATGGTGGAAGCAACCACTGGATGGCTGGAAACATATTCTGGACCCCATGCCACCGCCCGGAACACTATCCTGGGCCTTGAAAAGCAGGTCTTGTGGCGACATGGCACCCCAGAAAGAATTGAGTCAGACAACGTGACTCATTTTCGAAACAACCTCATAGACACCTGGGCCAAAGAGCATGGCATTGAGTGGGTGTATCATATCCCCTATCATGCATCAGCCTCTGGGAAAATTGAGCGATACAATGGACTGTTAAAGACTACATTGAGAGCAATGGGGGGTGGAACTTTCAAACATTGGGATACACATTTAGCAAAAGCCACCTGGTTAGTCAACACCAGAGGATCTGCCAATCGGGGTGGCCCTGCCCAAACAAGACTTCCACATACTGTAGAAGGGGATAAAGTCCCTGTAGTGCACATAAAAAATATGTTAGGGAAGACAGTCTGGGTTACTCCTGCCTCAAGCAGAGTTAAACCCATTCGTGGGATTGCTTTTGCTCAAGGGCCTGGGTGCACTTGGTGGGTGATGCGAAAAGATGGGGAAGTCCGATGTGTGCCTCAAGGGGATTTGATTTTAGGAGAGAATAGCCAGAATTAAACTGTATGATATTAGTTGCTATATAACCCTGCTACTGTATGTTATCATTACTATAATTGTTATATGCTATATCCATAGTACTATAGTAAGAATCGCTGAGATCAGGCAAGAAAGAACTGTGATAAAACTGAGCCAAGCGCAGCAGTGATGGAACCAGAACTGACTCCAGCATGCAACAATCCAACAGCACACACCATCCTCCTGCTGCGTCAAATGTCACCTGCTCGTCACACTGCACTGAAGCCCAATACTGCTCTACCGAATGAGAGGACTTTGCACCATCCCTCCTGCCCAGAAAGACTGGTACGACAGATGGAGCCCAGAGTCGGGAACTAAATGAACTCAATGAACATTTCATGAACACGACCCATAAACTAAAGGAATGATATCTCTGTCTGTGTATACATATATACATATATATATATATATCATTGTTCATATGTCTCAAAGGGACGGAAAAGGTGATGATGATTGACCAGGATGTAACTAAAGGTATGGGAACTGAGCATGACATCAATGGTATAGAATAAGGGGTGGATACTGTCCTGGTTTCAGCTGGCATAGAGTTAATTGTCTTCCTAGTATCTGGTACAGTGCTATGTTTTGAGTTCAGTATGTGAAGAATGTTGATAACGCTGATGTTTTCAGTTGTTGCTAAGTAGTGTTTAGTCTAAAGTCAAGGATTTCTCAGCTTCTCAAGCCCAGCCAGCGAGAAAGCTGGAGGGGCACAAGAAGTTGGCACAGGACACAGCCAGGACAGCTGACCCAAAGTGGCCAACGGGGTATTCCATACCATGTGACGTCACATCTAGTATATAAACTGGGGGGAGTGGGGGTGGGGGGAATCGCCGCTCGGGGACTAACTGGGTGTCAATCGGCGGATGGTGAGCAATTGCACTGTGCATCATTTGTACATTCCAATCCTTTTATCATTACTGTTGGCATTTTATTAGTGTTATCATTATCATTAGTAGTTTCTTCTTTTCTGTTCTATTAAACTGTTCTTATCTCAACCCAAGAGTTTTACTTTTTTTCCCGATTTTCTCCCCCATCCCACTGGGTGTGGGGGGAGTGAGTGAGCAGCTGCGTGGTGCTTAGTTGCTGGCTGGGGTTAAACCACGACAAAACATCACAAAACTTACACCTTTATGCTCAAAATGTATTTTTTTTTTCCAAAGCTAAGAACATAAGGACTATAAATACTAATAGTAGTGTTTATGTTAGGAGGTCTCCAAATACTTTGCAAAGGACACACAGCTCTCCAAATATAACATGCTAGCCAAAAACATGCTAAACAAATCACAGAGATGGAATAATCTCAAGCTAAATCAAAATAGCTGCAAATTATATGGCAGGTAAAATTGGCTTCATCTCCAGTGTTTACAGTAATGCATTCACCTGTGTCCCACTATCAATTTTTATTGAAAGCATCTGCAAGCTCTCACTACAACACTCTTTTGTCCAAGAGAAAGACAAGCGTTGTTAAAAACAAAACCGTATCCTCAGAGTTTGCCCCTCTGGGAATTTTTCAATATACTGTTACCTATATTATAGTCTAAAACATAGGGTATTTCTTTTGTAGTTCTCATGAAATCCAAGGAAAAAAGGACATCCATCTATCTTTGATTTTCTGGACTAGAAAATGTGTCTGCCTTGTATGTACTCTGGGTCCTTGTTTGCATACATGCTGTAATCCTAACACATGTGTTGTTTCATTTTATAAGGGCCAGTTGAAGAGTTTCTATCCACTGGCTGCTTTACTGCTCCATAAAGAATGCCTCTTCTGTAATCAAAGTTTGTGATAAAAATGAAATGAGCCTAAGGAGGTGTCATGGTTTAACCCCAGCCAGCAACTAAGCACCACGCAGCCGCTCACTCTCTCCCCTGCACCCAGTGGGATGGGGGAGAGAATCGGGAAAAAAAAAATAGTAAAACTCATGGGTTGAGATAAGAACAGTTTAATAAAACAGAAAGGAAGAAACTAATAATGATAATAATAACAACAATAATAAAATGACAATAATAATAACAAAAGGATTGGAATACACAAATGATGCACAATGCAATTGCTCACCACCCACCGACTGACGCCCAGTTAGTTCCCGAGCGGCGATTCCCCCCCACCCCCACTCCCCCCAGTTTATATACTAGATGTGATGTCACATGGTATGGAATATCCCTTTGGCCAGTTTGGGTCAGCTGCCCTGGCTGTGTCCCCTCCCAACTTCTTGTGCCCCTCCAGCCTTCTTGCTGGCTGGGCATGAGAAGCTGAAAAATCCTTGACTTTAGACTAAACATTACTTAGCAACAACTGAAAACATCACTGTTATCCACATTCTTCTCATACCTGATTCAAAAACATAGCACCGTACCAGCTCCTAGGAAGACAATTAACTCTATCCCAGCTGAAACCAGCACAAGGTTTTAGATTATTTTCTTAACAGACTACACTGCATGCAGCTTGCTGCTTTTTGGGATTGCAGTCCTGTTTTAAAATAATGGAACATCAGTAACAGTTTGCCAGCACTGAACAATGCACCAGATCTAGTTTGGCAAAGCACTAGAACACATTAGTGGTGGGCAACACTATATGAGCTTTTGGACATACAGATACCAAATAGCATAACACAAGCATCATAAAAAACACATTTTTGGAGCATTTCTGCCTTTCATCTTTTGCTAATCCCTTTCTTGCTAGGTGATCTGACTGCTCTTGAGCCAGAACTTGACTCATGGGACTTTACCTCATTGGAAAACCTGGAGCACTGACTGACACACACACACTCATCTTCTGCTCTCCCTACAAGACTTACTCCCCTTCCAGGATCATGTAAATACAGCAGTAGCTCTGCTCCATGTCCAGATCAGCTGTTCCTGCACCATACCTGCCCCAGCACACCAAGGCACAGTCAGAATGAAGCTACAGGGTCTCTCCCTCCAGCTGCAGAAGGGAGAGGCATGGCATGACCAAGTGGCATAGAGCACTGAATCTAGTTAAGGTTATCCAAGGAGGACAGAATACAATATCATTAGGGTACTGTGCCTAACAACTGATGTCACATACATTTACCTCACTAATCAGTGCATATACTTAATTTAACTGTAAATAAATTACAATAACTGTACTGCATCTGGCAGTAAGCCACAGCAGCATTGATGAAAGAGCATTGGCAGGTAAGGACTTCTTCCTCTCTGCAGAGTGGACTAACACCAACACCAGATCAGGTCAGCCACGGCTTTGCCTGGCCAAGGCTCAAAAACCTCTATGGATGAAACACTATGGCCTCTCTAGATAGCTTGTTCCAGTGCTGCACCAAAGAAGTTACCAGCCTGTACTGATGCACAGGGCTATTCTATCCCCACACAGTTCTCCTCACTGAAGTTCATGAAATTTCTGTTAGTCTGGTCCTCAAGTTTCTCAAAGTCCCTCTGAACCGAAGCTCTATCTTTAAGTCTGTGTCATGGTTTAACCCCAGCCAGCAACTAAGCCCCACACAGCCGCTCACTCACTCCCCCCCCACAGTGGGATGGGGAAGACAATCAGAAGGGTAAAAGTGAGAAAACAACTTGTGGGTTGAGATAAAGACAGTTTAATAAGTAAAGCAAAAGCCACATGTGCAAGCAAAGCAAAACAAGGAATTCATTCACCACTACACATCGGCAGGCAGGTGTTCAGCCATCTCCAGGAAAGCAGGGCTCCATCATGCGTAACAGTTACTTGGGAAGACAAACACCATCACTCTGAATGTCCCCCCTTCCTTCTTCTTCCCCCAAATTTATATGCTGAGCATGACATCATATGGTCTGGAATATCCCTTTGGTCAGTTGGGGTCTGCTGTCCTGGCTGTGTCCCCTCTGAACTTCTTGTGCACCCCCAGCCTACTCACTGGTGGGGTGGGGTGAGAAGCAGAAAAGGCCATGACTCTGTGTAAGCACTGCTCAGCAATAACTAAAACATCCCTGTGTTATCAACACTGTTTCCAGCACAAATCCAAAACATAGCCCCATACTAGCTACTATGAAGAAAATTAACTTTATCCCAGCCAAACCCAGCACATTCTGTCATAGAATCACAAGATCATAGAATCGTTTAGGTTGGAAAAGACCTTCAAGATCATCGAGTCCAACCATCAACCATGCTCACTAAACCATGTTCTGAAGTACCTTGTCTAATGCGCTTTTTTAATACCTCCAGGGATGGTGACTCAACCACTTCCCTGGGCAGCCTATTCCAATGCCTGACAACCCTCTCAGTAAAGAAATTTTTCCTAATATCTAACCTAAATCTCCCTTGCCGCAACTTGAGGCCATTTCCTCTCGTCCTATCTCCAGCCACCTGACAGAAGAGACCAGCACCCACCTCACTACAACCCCCCTTCAAGTAGTTGTAGAGAGCTATAAGGTCTCCCCTTAGCCTCCTCTTCTCTAGACTAAACAGCCCCAGTTCCCTCAGCCGCTCCTCATAAGACTTGTGCTCCAGGCCCCTCACCAGCTCGGTTGCCCTTCTCTGGACACGCTCCAACACCTCAATGTGTTTCCTGTAGTGAGGGGCCCAAAACTGAACACAGTGTTTGAGGTGTGGCCTCACCAGTGCTAAATACAGGGGAACAATCACCTCCCTGCTCCTGCTGGCCACACTATTTCTGATGCAGGCCAGGATGTCGTTGGCCTTCTTGGCCACCTGGGCACATTGCTGGCTCATGTTCAGCCGGCTGTCAACCAGCACTCCCAGGTCTTTCTCTGCCAGGCAGCTTTCCAGCCACTCTTCCCCAAGCCTGTAGCGCTGCATGGGGTTGCTGTGACCCAAGTGCAGGACCTGGCACTTGGCCTTGTTGAACCTCATACAATTGGCCTCGGCCCATCAATCCAGCCTGTCCGGATCCCTCTGTAGGGCCTTCCTACCCTCGAGCAGATCAACCCTCCCTCCCAACTTGGTGTCATCCGCAAACTTGCTGAGGGTGCACTCAATCCCCTCGTCTAGATCATTGATAACGATATTAAAGAGAACTGGCCCCAAAACTGAGCCCTGGGGGACACCACTTGTGACCGGTGGCCAACTGGATTTAACTCCATTCACCACAACCCTCTGGGCTCATCCATCCAGCTTTTTACCCAGTGAAGTACACTTGTCTAAGCCATGAGCCGCCAAATTCTCAAGGAGTATGCTGTGAGACACGGTGTCAAAGGCCTTGCTGAAGTCAAGGAAGATAACATCCACAGCCTTTCCCTCATCCACTCGGTGGGTCACCTGGTCATAGAAGGAGATCAGGTTGGTCAAGCAGGACCTGCCTTTCGTAAACCCATGCTTAAGATTTCCTTCTTAAAGAATGTCCATCCCTCCTGGACCCCTTTGCCCTTCAGAACCATCTCCCAAGGGACTCTCTCAACCAGTGCCTTGAAGAGGCCAAAGTTTGCCCTCCAGAAGTCCATAGTGGTGGTTTTGCTGACCACCTTCCTTGCCTCACCAAGAATTGAAAATTCTATCATTTCATGGTCGCTAAGCCCAAGACGGCCTCCGACCATCACACCTCCCACCAGTCCTTCCCTGTTCGTAAACAATAGATCTAGCAAGGCTCCTCCCCTGGTTGGCTCACCTACCAGCTGTGTCAGGAAGTTATCTATCTTCCACACACTCCAGGAACCTCCTAGATTGTTTACTCACTGCTGTGTTGTATTTCCAGCAGATGTCTGGAAAGTTAAAGTCCCCCACGAGGACAAGGGCACACGATTCTGAGACTACTGCCAGCCGCTTGTAGAATGAATCCGTCTCTTCAACCTGGTCGGGTGGTCTATAACAGACTCCCAGCACAATATCTGCCTTATTGGCTTTCCCTCTCATCCTCACCCATAAGCACTCCACCTTGTCATCACAATCGTGTAGCTCTGTACAGTCAAAACATTCCCTAACATAGAGAGCCACCCCACCACCTCTTCTACCTTGCCTATCCCTTCTGAAGAGCTTGTAGCTATCCATTGCAGCACTCCAGTCATGCCAGAAAACCTGCTCCATGGGCTCCTCTCTCCACAGATCTGCAGGTCCTGCCAGGACCCTGCTCCATCACAGGCTTCCCACGGGGTCACAGCCTCCTTCGGGCACCCACCTGCTCCGGTGTGGGGTCCTCCACGGGCTGCAGGTGGATATCTGCTCCACCGTGGACCTCTGCTCCACCGTGGACCTCCGTGGGCTGCAGGGGGACAGCCTGCCTCACCATGGTCTTCACCATGGGCTGCAGGGGAAATCTCTGCTCAGGCGCCTGGAGCACCTCCTCCCCCTCCTTCTTCACTGACCTTGGTGTCTGCAGGGTTGTTTCTCTTACATGTTCTCACTCCTCTCTCCAGCTGCCGTTTTTGTGTCTCCCACAACTTTTTTTCCCTTCTTAAATATGTTATCACAGAGGCACTACCACTATCGCTGATTGGCTCGGCGTTGGCCAGTGGTGGGTCCGTCTTAGAGCTGGCTGGCATTGGCTCTGTCGGACATAGGGGAAGCTTCCAGCAGCTTCTCACAGAAGCCACCCCTGTAACCCCCCCCCGCTACCAAAACCTTGCCACACAAACCCAATACATAGTATTATATTTTATTTTGCTTTGGTTAATAAATCATTCTTAACTCAACCCATGAGTTTTACTTCTTGTTTTTCTATTCTCCTCCCCATCCCGCTGGGAGCAGGGAGGAGTGAGCGAGCAGCTGCGTTGTGTTTAGTTGCTGGCTGGGCTTAAACCACAACAATTACTAAAGAAGTTTCCAACATATAAAACTTGCAAGAGTTCTGTGCCTTGGATGCTGTGTGGAGACTGCTACTAGGTGTTTCTAGGCCATTTCAAATATTCTATCACATTCACATTCAATGCTGACAAGGTGCTTCTCTAGAAAACATCTCTTTTAGAGCTTGTACACACAGGCAGTTTAGTCTAGTATAAAGCGAGAGATGTAGAAGGATCTGTGTCTGCAATATGTCATTTATTACAATGATGCAACAGAGAAGTGACTCTGATGCTCTAATGGACAGTAATTTAATGTCAAACAAATATACAGTAGTTATGTTTGTGTGCTTCTGCCTTTGGTTCATAATACATTAGCAGTTGTCCAGGTGCCTTCCTGTACCACACCTCTTCCTGATTCACCAGTATGATATATGGATGCGCTCTGCTTTCTTGTGATCTCAGAAGCCTGATGTCACCTCTTTGAATAAATGCTGCTGTGCAGATGGGTTTGGTCCACTTCCATGCTCACAGCCCAAGAGACAGAGCATCTAACCAGCAAACTTGGCACCTGGTCTATGTGCTATGCTGCCTTGTCATGTTATCAGCCGGAGCTATGCTGGGACCCTGGATTTTATCTCCCCCAGGAAGCAGCAAAGAGGCAGGATGCCCTGAATGTTTAACATCAGAAACCTTGAGGAAATTACTGTCTTGCACTGCTATTATAGCTATCTTGCACACAGAAACTAGTGGTCCTCTCTGAGTCCCCTCTCCCCATCTGAGTTGCACCCTCTCTCTATATGAACAAAGAAACTCTAACATGATTAGAAGTTTTGCACTAAAAAACCTTTTAATAGCTCATAGTTCCATGACTGAGGGAATGCAGATGCAGGAAGCTGGAAAGATAAGAGGCTGGAAACTATATAGCATAATTGTGAAGAAGCCTGCCGAGAAGAGAGTCAAGGAGAACTAGAGCTATTTTTAAAGACAACTTTGCTTAGTAGAAGGCCAGAACTACTTGAACGTTTGGGCTGTAGTGGTAAAAGATCTGGGGATGTCTAGGGAAGGGGTCCCAGAAGCATAAGAAATTCTCCTGCTTGAATAGACCTTATTCCTCTGTGCTCAAAATAGTGACCCATTTGCTGACTACCCCCCTTCTAATCCAGCACAGCCCTACCATGTCCTACCCTGCCAAGCTGTGTGTGCAGTGATGGACAGTGATCTGAGAAAGCAGCAGGTAACGATCAGGTTCAAATCATTACTCGAGAACAGACTGTGCAAGAGCCCTTACTCACTTCAGCCTTTTTCCTCCTCTCATATCCCATTGCGATCACTGGAGACCAAAGAATGAGGGCTGATGAAACTGAAGACCCCAGAACAATCTATTTGGGAACAGCAGTTCTCCACTGGAACAGAAGACTCCATCAGTCTGAAGTTCCAAAACCTGGAGACAGCTACCACTCCAGACCTCAGAATTCCCAGACAGCTGTGAAGCAAAAAGACAAATCAACAAAAGACCATGAGGAGTTTTATAGCGAGCCAATAAATACGGTAGATGAGAATGTTTATGCATCTGGCATATTGTGGCGGAAAGAGATTTAACTGCAAGGTTCAAGCAAATGATTTATTTGAACTTCACTTACAGACTTAACACGCCACTATTGCAGGTTTTACAGATACAATGGAGGAATGCACTATTGCAATTTTAAAAGCAAGAGTAGTACACTATTACAACCACAAGCGAATCACAGACAACCATAAGCACACACACATTTACAAACTTAAAGCATAAACAATATTCACTTACCCCTCCAGGTAAGGGCTTTCAATCCCAGGGAAGTTACCTTGACCGGCATCCCGATCAAGGGGGGTAAGGGTCTCCATCACAAGCCAACTGTATAGTTGAAGAAGTGACTCCCCAATTCCCAACCTGAATCTTAGGGGTTTTATCTCCTGACTTGTGGAATGGTGTGTATGACTATGTCTGAGTGGATTATGATATATGCCTAAATGGATTATGTATATCTGAGTTGGGTTTCCCCTTATCTTTCTTTTGCTGGTCTGTGATTGTTTGAATACACAAGGTTGTCGTTTGAAACTGAAGCTGAAACCCTCCAGCTTTCTTCTTACCTTGCTTCCTCAGGCAACTGAATAGTGGTTGGATTGAGACTCAGGGCATACTATTTGTTAAGGGATTTCAAGGCTCAGTTCAGGTTTTGGTTCTTTGAATGGTGCAGCCACCACCGTGTTTAGTTTAGGGCTTATCAGACAACCCAGGGCTAAGCTGTCTACACAGCTCCCCATGAGTCGTCTCTGCAGAGAGACAGGGCCACAAGGCAATCCAAGGCTGGGTCACTTTTGTAACCCCCCATGAGTCGCCTGTGTGCACTAGACATGGTGAAACTTGTTTCTGAACTATGAGCCGGACAATCCATACACATATGCTGGTGCTTTTTCCCAACATGTTTTTCACACCTTCTAGGGGCTTAAATACTGAAGCCACAGACTTGACTCCACAGTTAGCTGCCTCACATACTTATGCTAATCATGCATCTGGAATGTGCATCCATTCACAGACTGTCCTTGCTATTGTTTGAAGGAGTTTTGGCCTGTGAGTTTTCTTCAAGTAACATCAGTTAAACATCTTGTTTTGGTTAGTTCTCATCCCTAATTACTTATGTATATCAACATCAGTACAAGCATTCTCAGTGTGTAGTTCACACGCAGCTCCTATATAATCTTCCATTTTGAAATTCTCCTCAGCCAATAAACATACTTGAAGTCAGCCATGCCTAAGCCCATAATTCAAGCACTCGGTGGTCACACACAAGATTTCTAGGCTGCTACAGGTTTCCAACCTTCTAGGTCAAATACCCCTGATCTATAAAGGATGCCCTTTGTCGTGGTTTAACCCCATGTGAGAGACTGAATTGTTATCTTGAGCTGTTTGTCTCAAAGATTGTAACTGTGGAGACAAGCCGTGGTGTGCACTCACCACCGAAGAATTGAAGACTGAGGACCAACGGGACGCCGCTGGATCCATGGTGGTGACTATCCTTGCAACTCTATTCCGACTGCTTGCTTGATTTCTGCCTTTTCTTCCATTCTATCCTATCGCTACTATTTTCTACTTTTGATAATAAAAACTCTTTTGGGTATACGGCATTTGACCTCATTTGTGTCTTAATCTCGCTCTTGGGATCATATCGAAACCTTCCCCGACATTGGATCGGGACATTTAAATTGGCGTCATGGACAGGATCCCTTGAGACGAGAGTGCCGTACTGTTTCCCAAATACGTGAGACCTCTCAGGAACATAAGGGGAGCAGGCTTGTGTTGTGTTGTGTTTGGAACTTTACGTGCTGCCTTCCTGAGACGACTGCTTCCCCGCTTTGTGTAAGATGAGTGATAGTAAAATTGCCCCTTTGGGGAAAGAAGTTTTGTTTGATTTTTTAGAAAAACATAAAGCGCGACCCTCTGTGCCTGGAGTAGACTGCGCTCAGGGAAATTGGTATAATCTGCAGAGTGTTGTTGATTGGATGGTCGCTTTACAGGAAGATGCTAGAGTGCGGTCAGGAAAAGGAAAAGCAATCGTCTGTGCCGTTCTCCGTGCCAGTCTGGCTGCAGCAGTGGAGGATAGGATAGGGATTGCCACCTCACTGCAGAATCTCAAATTATTGAATCCCTCCAAAACCATGTTTGGTCCCTTCTGGGACAAGTGGCGGGATTAAAAGCACAACTTGAATCAGAAAAGAACCAAGTGAAACATTTGCAAATTGCTCTTAAGGAGCAGCTCCTTGCGGATACTGTCCGTGAGGAAATTCCTCCAAGATCAAAAATTGACTATCCCTTTAAGGACCTGCAGGCAGCAAAAGAGAGAGTGGAGAAGTTGGAGCTGCCTTCATTGCAACCCTTAGTCAAAACTGAATATATTTACGATGATGACCAGGACCAGTTCCCCCAAGTTACAACTAAAGAGGTCCCCTATACTGCCACCAAGTTGGCAAAACTAAAAAAGGAATTTGGCCGAACCCCTAAGGAGTCAGAAATGGAGTATGTGTGGAGAGTATTGTTGTTGGGGGGGGGACAGCAGATTCTGTTAAGTGAAAAGGAGGCGGAAGGGTGTTGGGGACCGGAAGTTTTTTGAACTACTGGGGATTACCGTGCCCCCTGGTCTTTAACCCAACGGGCAGCCTATTGGGCGGGGGGTTTGAACCCCTTGGAGAGGGGGGATCCCCTCGTGATTACGGGGACTGTTGATCAATTAGTGGAGAGTGTGCAGAAGGCAGCTTGCCTGCAGATGATGTATGATCGAAAATTGGAGCCTACGCAGGAGTCCCGGATGATGATGTTGGTGGATCCTGAGCCAATGACTCCCCTTATATGGGGACTCCCTGATTCTCTGAAACCAATTGGTATACAATTACAAGGAAAGATACAGGCGATGCCCCAGGACGAGGGTGTTGCAGCAGCTTTAGGAGGATTCACGCCTGATCAGCACCGCTGATCGCCAGATAAGAAAATATGGACTTGGGGAGAAGTGGCCCAGGAATTAATTAATTAATGGGCACAAGTATGGTCCCGTTAACCCTCCAGCCACCAAAAGGGACTCCAGGGGCTTGAGGCGGGCAGAAGTTAAAATAGTTCGGTGCCCTGGGAGTGATAAGAGAACATCCCTTGCTAAATCGCTGGAGGGGAGAGATATCCCGAACAAACGTAATAGATTGTGGACACAGGGATACCAGAAGGGGATCCCGCGTGACTTAATGGTTGGGATGCCAATGGAAAAATTGGTAACAGGGTGGCCTGATAAATCAGCAAATACAAAAGTGGATTTTGAGAATACTACTCCCAGCGCACCCTCCCTGATTGATTTATCAGAACCAAATGCCACCCAAAAACCTGTGGCAAACTAGATCCTTTGCCTTTTGGTGGTGAGCGGGGGGGGGCGCGAAGGTTGGATGTATATCAGCCAGCTCACTAAAAACAGCCGGGGTGATTTACTAATTACAGGCATTGTAGGGCCAAGACAAGTCCCGGTCACCTTTTTGGTAGATACTGGAGCTCAAATTTCAGCTATTAAAACCAAAGACGCTGCTAATTGCGGAATTACACCCTCCAAACAGCGGCTTTTTGTGGCAGATGCATTCGGCATTGTTCAGCCACAGGTGTTAGCAATGGTCAGCCTGCATTTGCCAGGAGAAGATAGTGCCACTACAGTGACAATGGTTGTGGGGGAGTTTCCACTTAACCTTTTAGGACTCGATGTTTTAAAGGGAAAAACTTGGATTGATAATAAAGGGAGACAGTGGTCATTTGGCTCTCTCACAATAGATATTCGGCTGTTACAAGCTGCGCCACTGCTTCCCCCTTCAAAGCTTACAAATGTTAAGCCTTACCTGATACCCTTGGGGGCCAGAGAGGGAATAGCACCTGTGTTAGAGGATTTAAAGGAACAGGGTATTGTGATTCCAACCCATTCTCCTTTTAACTCCCCGGTGTGGCCAGTATGAAAACCTAATGGCAAGCGGAGATTGACTGTAGATTATCGCAGACTTAATGCAAATACAGGTCCATTGACAGCTGCGGTACCGAATATTGCTGAGCTTATAGCTACAATCCAGGAACGAGCCCACCCGATTATTGGAACAGTGGACGTTAAAGATATGGTTTTTATGGTCCCCCTGCAATCATGAGGATCAAGACCGCTTTGCATTTACTTGGGAGGGTCAGCAATTTACTTTTACCCAACTCCCACAAAGGTACAAGAATTCCCCCACTCTAGCTCATCATGAGTTAGCGCAGGAGCTAGAAGTAATTCAGACAGAGGAGGGGGTCAGTGTTTATCAGTACATTGACGACATTCTCATGGGTGGGGATGAGACAGAAAAGGTTCAGAAAACTCAGGATAATATAATTTCCCACTTAGAAACCTTGGGGCTGAAAGTTCCACCAGAGAAGATACAAACATCCTCAAGCAAAGTAAAGTTTTTAGGAATTTGGTGGAAGGGAGGAATGACATGTATCCCCCCCGACACCCTTTCCTCATTGGATCAGATTAAAATGCCAGAGTCAAAAAAGGATTTGCAGCATGTACTAGGATTACTCGTGTTTTGGAGGAAACATATCCCTGATTTTTCAATTATTGCAAGTCCCCTGTATGACTTGTTGCGAAAAGGGGCTCAGTGGGAATGGACTAAGCCCCACAAAGAGGCATTGCAATTGGTAATTTTTGAAGCAACTGCCCATCAAGCCCTCGGTCCCATTCACCCCACAGACCCTGTCCATATTGAATGGGGATTTGCCAAGAGCGGGCTATCAATACACTTATGGCAAAAGGGCCCCGAAGGACCCACTCGACCTATTGGGTTCTATTCTCGCAGTTTTAAGGATGCGGAAAAAAGATATACTGCTTGGGAGAAAGGTTTGTTTGTAGTCAGTTTAGCCTTGAGAGAGGCTGAACAGACTATTCGACAACAGCCAATAGTGCTTAGAGGCCCGTTTTAGGTAAACAAAACAGTTTTAGCAGGAACTCTGCCCCCTGACGGGGTGGCTCAGAGAGCCTTTGTGCGGAAATGGTATTCCCAGATAGAGCATTATTGTGACATTTTTACTCTGTCTGAGGGGGCAGCAAAGATGTTAACCATTCAAGAGGAAACAAGCCCAGATAGAGAAGCACCTGAACTCCCTCCTGTAATACAAGTAGCCCCCCCGTTTTCTGAACAATTGCAGAATGTTTGGTTTACTGATGCTTCCTCTAAACGAGAAGGAAAAACTTGGAAATATCGAGCTGTAGCGCTCCGCATAGATGTGGACAAACAAATAATCACCTGTTGTGGTTTAACCCCAGCCAGCAGCTAAGCACCATGCAGCCGCTCACTCACTCCCCCCCCACCCAGTGGGATGGGGGAGAAAATCGGGAAAAAGAAACAAAACCTGTGGGTTGAGATAAGAACGGTTTAATAGAACAGAAAAGAAGGAACTAATAATGATAATGATAACACTAATAAAATGACAACAGCAATAATAAAAGGATTGGAATGTACAAATGATGCGCAGTACAATTGCTCACCACCCGCCGACCGACACCCAGCTAGTCCCCGAGCGGCGATTCCCCCGCCCCCTACTTCCCAGTTCCTATACTAGATGGGACGTCACATGGTATGGAATACCCCGTTGGCCACTTTTGGTCAGGTGCCCTGGCTGTGTCCTCTGCCAACTTCTTGTGCCCCTCCAGCTTTATCGCTGGCTGGGCATGAGAAGCTGAAAAATCCTTGACATTAGTCTAAACACTACTTAGCAACAACTGAAAACATCAGTGTTATCAACATTCTTCACATACTGAACTCAAAACATAGCACCGTACCAGCTACTAGGAAGACAGTTAACTCTATCCCAGCTGAAACTAGGACAGTATCCACCCCTTATTCTATACCATTGACGTCATGCTCAGTTCCCATACCTTTAGTTACATCCTGGTCAATCATCATCACCTTTTCCATCCCTTTGAGACATATGAACAATGATATATATATATATGTATACACACACACAGATATCATTCCTTTAGTTTATGGATTATGTTCATTAAATGTTCGTTGAGTTCATTTAGTTCCCGACTCTGGGCTCCATCTGTCATACCAGTCTTTCTGGGCAGGAGGGATGGTGCAAAGTCCTCTCAGTCGGCAGAGCAGGATTGGGCTTCAGTGCAGTGTGACGAGCAGGTGACATCTGACGCAGCAGGAGGATGGTGTGTGCTGTTGGATTGTTGCATGCTGGAGTCAGTTCTGGTTCCATCACTGCTGCGCTTTGCTCAGTTTTATCACAGTTCTTTCTTGCTTGATCTAAGTGATTCTTACTATAGTACTATGGATATAGCATATAACAATTATAGTAATGATAACATACAGTAGCAGGGTTATATAGCAACTAATATCATACAGTTTAATTCTGGCTATTCTCTCCTAAAATCAAATCCCCTTGAGGCACACATCAGACTTCCCCATCTTTTTGCATCACCCACCAAGTGCACCCAGGCCCTTGAGCAAAAGCAATCCCACGAATGGGTTTAACTCTGCTTGAGGCAGGAGTAACCCAGACTGTCTTCCCTAACATATTTTTTATGTGCACTACAGGGACTTTATCCCCTTCTACAGTATGTGGAAGTCTTGTTTGGGCAGGGCCACCCCGATTGGCAGATCCTCTGGTGTTGACTAACCAGGTGGCTTTTGCTAAATGTGTATCCCAATGTTTGAAAGTTCCACCCCCCATTGCTCTCAATGTAGTCTTTAACAGTCCATTGTATCGCTCGATTTTCCCAGAGGCTGGTGCATGATAGGGGATATGATACACCCACTCAATGCCATGCTCTTTGGCCCAGGTGTCTATGAGGTTGTTTCGAAAATGAGTCACGTTGTCTGACTCAATTCTTTCTGGGGTGCCATGTCGCCACAAGACCTGCTTTTCAAGGCCCAGGATAGTGTTCCGGGTGGTGGCATGGGGTCCAGAATATGTTTCCAGCCATCCGGTGGTTGCTTCCACCATTGTGAGCACATAGCGCTTGCCTTGGCGAGTTTGTGGGAGTGTGATATAGGCAATCTGCCAGGCTTCCCCATATTTATATTTCAGCCATTGCCCTCCATACCACAGGGGCTTTAACCGCTTGGCTTGCTTAATTGCAGCACATGTTTCACATTCATGGATAACCTGTGTGATAGTGTCCATGGTCAAGTCCACCCCTCGGTCACGAGCCCATCTATATGTTGCATCTCTTCCCTCATGGCCTGAAGCATCATGGGCCCACTGAGCCATAAATAGCTCACCCTTATGTTGCCAGTCCAGGTCCACCTGAGCCACATGAATCTTGGCGGCCTGATCCACCTGTTGGTTATTTTGATGTTCTTCAGTGGCCCGACTCTTGGGTACGTGAGCGTCTACATGACGTACTTTTACAACCAGATTCTCTAGCCGGGACGCAATATCTTGCCACAATGCGGCAGCCCAGATGGGTTTACCTCAGCGCTGCCAGTTGCTCTTCTTCCATTGCTGTAGCCACCCCCATAGGGCATTTGCCACCATCCATGAGTCAGTATAGAGATAGAGCATGGGCCACTTTTCTCTTTCAGCAATGTCTAAAGCTACCTGGATGGCTTTCACCTCTGCAAACTGACTCGATTCACCTTCTCCTTCAGCAGTTTCTGCAACTTGTTGTGTAGGACTCCATACAGCAGCCTTCCACCTCCGATGCTTTCCCACAATGCGACAGGATCCGTCAGTGAACAGGGCATATTGCCTCTCATTTTCTGGCAGTTTATTATACAGAGGGGCCTCTTCAGCACGTGTCACCTCCTCCTCTGGCGACATTCCAAAATCTTTGCCTTCTGGCCAGTCCGTGATCACTTCCAAAATTCCTGGGCGACTGGGGTTTCCTATGTGAGCCCGTTGTGTGATCAGTGCAATCCACTTACTCCATGTGGCATCAGTTGCATGATGTGTAGAGGAGACTTTCCCTTTGAACATCCAGCCCGGCACTGGCAGTCGGGGTGCTAAGAGGAGCTGTATTTCAGTACCAACCACTTCTGAGGCAGCTCGAACTCCTTCATATGCTGCCAATATCTCTTTTTCAGTTGGAGTATAGCAGGCCTCGGATCCTCTGTATCCCTGACTCCAAAACCCCAGGGGTTGACCTCGGGTCTCCCCGGGTGCCTTCTGCCAGAGGCTCCAGGTAGGGCCATTCTCTCCGGCTGCAGTATAGAGCACATTTTTAACATCTTGTCCTGCCCAGACTGGCCCAAGGGCTACTGCATGAACAATCTCCCGCTTAATTTGTTCAAAGGCTTGTCGTTGTTCAGGGCCCCATTTAAAATCGTTCTTCTTCTGGGTCACTTGATAGAGAGGGCTTACAATCAGACTGTAATTTGGAATATGCATTCTCCAAAAACCCACAACACCTAAGAAAGCCTGTGTTTCCTTTTTATTAGTCAGTGGAGACATAGCTGCTATTTTGTTGATCACATCCATTGGGATCTGACGACGTCCATCTTGCCATTTTATTCCTAAAAACTGGATCTCCCGTGCAGGTCCCTTGACCTTACTTTGTTTTATGGCAAAACCGGCTTTCAGGATTTGGATTATTTTCTTCCCTTTCTCAAAGACTTCTTCTGCCATGTTGCCCCATACGATGATGTCATCAATGTATTGCAGGTGTTTCGGAGCTTCACCTTTTTCCAGTGCAGTCTGGATTAGTCCATGGCAAATAGTGGGGCTGTGTTTCCACCCCTGGGGCAATCGATTCCAAGTGTACTGGACACCCCTCCAAGTAAAGGCAAATTGTGGACGACACTCTGCTGCCAGAGGGATTGAGAAAAACGCATTAGCAATGTCAATTGTAGCATACCACTTGGCTGCCTTTGACTCTAGTTCGTATTGAAGTTCTAGCATATCTGGAACAGCAGCACTCAGCCGTGGCATAACTTCATTCAGGCCACGATAGTCAACTGTTAGTCTCCACTCCCCATTAGACTTTCGCACTGGCCATATGGGACTATTAAAGGGTGAGTGAGTTTTGCTGATCACTCCTTGGCTCTCCAGTTGGCGAATCAACTTGTGGATGGGAATCAGGGAGTCTCGGTTGGCGCAATATTGCCGCCGGTGCACCGTCGTGATAGCAATTGGCACTTGTTGTTCTTCAACCCTCAGCAACCCCACAATCGAAGGTTCTTGAGAGAGACCAGGCAGGGTAGACAGCTGTTCAGTGCCCTCCGTCTCCAAGGCAGCTATACCAAAAGCCCATTGATACCCCTTTGGGTCCTTAAAATACCCTCTCCTGAGATAGTCTATGCCAAGGATACACGGAGCCTCTGGACCAGTCACAATGGGGTGTTTCTGCCACTCATTCCCAGTTAGGCTTACTTCAGCTTCCAATACAGTTAACTCTTGGGATCCCCCCGTCACACCATGTCGTGGTTTCAGCCCAGCCAGTAACAAAGGACCACGCAGCCGCTCGCTCACTCCTCCCCCACCCCCCTCCGGTGGGACAGGGAGGAGAATCGGAGGGGAGAAAAGAAAAAAAAAAACCGGAACCTCGAGGGTTGAGATAAGGGCAGTTTACTGGGACAACACACAAAAGAGAAGTTACAACAACAACAACAGTACTAATAAAAGAATATACAAAAGGAGTGATGCACAGTGCAACTGCTCACCACCCGGAACCCGACGCTCCACCACTTCCCCCACCGAAAGTCGAGAGAACTCCCCCCAGCCTGCTCCCCCTTTATATACTGAGCAAGATGTCACATGGTATGGAATAGCTCCTTGGCTAGTTCAGGTCAGCTGCCCCGGCTATGCCCCCCCCCACCTCCTGGGTTCCTGTAAAAATTAACTCTATCCCAGCTGAACCCAGGACATTATCCACCCCTTATTCTATACCATCTACATCATGCCCAGATCTTACATTTTCCAATTAACCACTACCACTTTCCTTGTCTTATATATATATATATGTATATGGACACCCCCCGCCCCCCCACACACACAAACAAATAGTATTCCCTTAGTTGATGGGCTATCCCTCTAATGTGTCCATCAATTTGATTTAGTCCATGACTTTGGGGCTCCATCTCTTGTAATAGTCCTTCAGGATAGGAGAGATGGTGTGAGGTGTTGGGTTGTTGTATGCTGCCTCTGGAACTTGCGGCTGGTACATTTGGTGCAACCCATGCCCTTGGTCTGCAGGTTGAAGATGTTGATCTTGGGGAAAATGCTGGGCGCCAGTTCAAGTTCTATCACTGTTGTACTTGGCTCAGTTTCAAAGTCCATCCTTCAGTCCTTTGGGTAATTCTTACAGTAATACCCTTGATATGGCATATAGACACTATAGATACAACAACATACATTGGCAGGTTATTTAGAGAGTTAAATATCATACAGCCTAATTCACTAGCTATTCTCTCCCAAAATCAAATCTCCCTGAGGTACACATCGAACTTCCCCATCCTTCTGCATCACCCACCAGGTATACCCAGGTCCTTGAGCAAAAAGAATCCCTTGGATGGATTTGTCTCTGCTTGAGGGAGGACTAACCCAGACTGTCTTTCCTAACATACTCCTCATGCGCACTACAGGGACTTTATCCCCTTCTACAGTATGTGGAAGTCTTGTTTGGGCGGGGCCAGCCAGATTGGCAGATCCTCTAGTATTAACTAACCAGGTAGCTTTTGTTAAATGTGTATCCCAATGTTTGAAAGTTCCACCCCCCATTGCTCTCAATGTAGTTTTCAGCAGTCCATTGTATCGTTCGATTTTTCCGGAGGCCGGTGCGTGATAAGGGATGTGATATACCCACTCAATGCCATGCTCTTTGGCCCAGGTGTCTATGAGGTTGTTTCGGAAGTGAGTCCCGTTGTCTGACTCGATTCTTTCTGGGGTGCCGTGTTGCCATAAAACTTTCTCTTCAAGGCCCAGGATAGTGTTCTGGGCAGTGGCGTGGGACACAGGATATGTTTCCAGCCATCCAGTGGTTGCTTCTACCATTGTAAGCACATGGCGCTTGCCTTGGCGGGTTCGTGGGAGTGTGATATAGTCAATCTGCCATGCTTCCCCCTGTTTATATTTCAGCCATCGCTCTCCATACGACAGGGGTTTTAGCCGCTTGGCTTGCTTAATTGCAGCACATGTTTCACATTCATGGATAACCTGTGCGATAGTGTCCATGGTCAAGTCCACCCCTCGATCACGAGCCCACCTATATGTTGCATCTCTTCCCTGATGGCCTGAGGTATCATGGGCCCACTGAGCCATAAATAGCTCACCCCTATGTTGCCAGTCCAGGTCCACCTGAGCCACTTCAATCTTGGCGGCCTGATCTGCCTGCTGGTTGTTTTGATGTTCTTCAGTGGCCTGACTCTTGGGTACATGAGCATCTACATGACGTACTTTTACCACTAGCTTCTCTATCCGAACAGCAATATCTTGCCACAGTACAGCAGCCCAGATGGGTTTACCTCTGCGCTGCCAGTTGCTCTTCTTCCATTGCTGTAGCCACCCCCATAGGGCATTTGCCACCATCCATGAGTCAGTATAGAGATAGAGCATGGGCCACTTTTCTCTTTCAGCAATGTCTAACGCTAGCTGGATGGCTTTCACCTCTGCAAACTGACTCGATTCACCTTCTCCTTCAGCAGTTTCTGCGACTTGTCGTGTAGGACTCCATACAGCAGCCTTCCACCTCCGATGTTTTCCCACAATGCGACAGGACCCATCAGTGAACAGGGCATATTGCCTCTCATTTTCTGGCAGTTTATTATACAGAGGGGCCTCTTCAGCACGTGTCACCTCTTCCCTTGGGGACATTCCAAAATCTTTGCCTTCTGGCCAGTCCATGATCACTTCCACAATTCCTGGGCGACTGGGGTTTCCTATGCGAGCTCGTTGTGTGATCAGTGCGGCCCACTTACTCCATGTGGCATCAGTTGCATGATGTGTAGAGGAGACTTTCCCTTTGAACATCCAGCCCGGCACTAGCAGTCGGGGTGCTAAGAGGAGCTGTGTTTCAGTACCAACCACTTCTGAGGCAGCTCGAACTCCTTCATATGCTGCCAATATCTCTTTTTCAGTTGGAGTATAGCAGGCCTCGGATCCTCTGTATCCCTGACTCCAAAACCCCAGGGGTCGGCCTCGGGTCTCCCCAGGTGCTTTCTGCCAGAGGCTCCAGGTAGGGCCATTCTCCCCAGCTGCAGTGTAGAGCACATTTTTAACATCTTGTCCTGCGCGGACCGGCCCAAGGGCTACTGCATGAACAATCTCCCGCTTAATTTGTTCAAAGGCTTGCCGTTGTTCAGGCCCCCATTTAAAATCGTTCTTCTTCCGGGTAACTTGGTAAAGAGGACTTACAATTTGACTGTAATTTGGAATATGCATTCTCCAAAAGCCCACAACACCTAAGAAAGCCTGTGTTTCCTTTTTATTAGTCGGTGGGGACATAGCTGCTATTTTGTTGATCACATCCATAGGGATCTGACGACGCCCGTCTTGCCATTTTACTCCTAAGAACTGGATCTCCCGTGCAGGTCCCTTGACCTTACTTTCTTTTATGGCAAAACCAGCCTTCAAAAGGATTTGGATTATTTTCTTCCCTTTCTCAAAAACTTCTTCTGCCGTGTTGCCCCATACGATGATGTCATCAATGTACTGCAGGTGTTCTGGAGCTCCACCTTTTTCCAGTGCAGCCTGGATCAGTCCATGGCAAATAGTGGGGCTGTGTTTCCACCCCTGGGGCAGTCGATTCCAGGTGTACTGGACGCCCCTCCAAGTGAAAGCGAACTGTGGCCTGCACTCCACTGCCAAAGGAATGGAGAAAAATGCATTAGCAATGTCAATTGTGGCATACCACTTAGCTGCCTTTGATTCCAGTTCATATTGAAGCTCTAACATATCTGGCACGGCAGCACTCAGCGGTGGCGTGACTTCATTCAGCCCACGATAATCCACTGTTAGTCTCCATTCCCCATTAGATTTCCGCATGGGCCATATGGGACTATTAAAGGGTGACTGAGTCTTGCTGATCACTCCTTGGCTCTCCAATTGGCAAATCAGCTTATGGATGGGGATCAGGGAGTCTCGGTTGGTGCGATATTGCCACCGGTGCACCGTCATGGTAGCAATTGGCACCTGTTGTTCTTCAATCTTCAGCAACCCCACAACCGAAGGGTCTTGAGAGAGACCAGGCAGGGTAGACAGCTGTTCAATCTCCTCCGTCTCCAATGCAGCTATACCAAAGGCCCAACGGTACCCTTTTGGGTCCTTGAAATACCCCCTCCTGAGATAATCTATACCAAGGATGCACGGGGCCTCTGGGCCAGTCGCAATGGGGTGTTTATGCCACTCATTCCCGGTTAGACTCATTTCAGCTTCCAATACGGTTAGCTCTTGGGATCCCCCTGTCACACCAGAGATACAGATGGGTTCTGCCCCTTTATAACTTGATGGCATTAGGGTGCATTGTGCGCCAGTGTCTACTAGAGCCTTATACTCCTGTGGGTCTGATGTGCCAGGCCATCGAATCCACACTGTCCAGTAGACTCGGTTGTCCCTTTCCTCCACCTGGCTGGAGGCAGGGCCCCTCTAATCCTGGTTAGGGTATCCGTTACTCACTTTTCGCACACGTGAATCAGAAGTCCCTTCAAGAGGATCAGAAATTAGATCAGCCCTTCTACTGCGTCTGGGGGACTGCTCACGGGAAACTGGAGCAGCAGTTTTCCAAGAAGAATCCTCTTTTCTGATTGCTTTTTCTCGCAACTCCCGTACCCGTGCATCCAGGACTGAGGTGGGTTTTCCATCCCACTTCCTCATGTCCTCTCCATGGTCACGCAGGTAAAACCACAGGTTAGCCCGTCGTGTGTACTTTCTCTCTCTTCTCTCTTGGGCAGAGGAATGCTTACTCCCAATAGCTGCGATGCAGGCCTGTACAGGTGGGGAGGAGGACATATCCACTTTGAATTGCTGGAACTCTCGGGACAATTCCTCTACAGCCGAGACACAGGCCCGTAGGGAGGAAGAGAGACTTCCTTCGTATTGCCGGAGTTGGACAGCCAATTCGTCCACCGTTTGTCCATAGCCTTCTTTCCAGGACATTACTGCCAATGAGTTGGCATAGGTTGGTGGTGCACTTCGTACAAACTTCCGCCACATCGGTTGTGTGCAATGGACTTCATCTGGATCTGTGGGTGACTGCGCATTTTCTGGATCATTATAAATCACCTCCAGCACGGCTAATTCCCTCAGGTACTGGATACCTCTCTCCATGGTGGTCCACTTGCCTTGGTGACATGTAACTTCATCCTTGAAGGGGTATCTTTCCTTTACACCTAACAGAAGTCGCCTCCAGAGGCTGAGGACTTGTGTTTTTCTCCCAATCGCCTTGTCGATGCCCCCTTCCCTAGACAGAGATCCCAACTGCTTGGCTTCCTTACCCTCTAATTCCACACTACTAGCCCCATTATCCCAGCATCGGAGCAGCCAGGTAACAATGTGCTCACCTGGGTGGCGGCTAAAATCTTTTCGCATGTCACGCAACTCACTCAGGGATAGAGATCGGGTGATTATTTCAGGTTCTGCCTCTTCCTCCTGTTCTCGCGATGACCCTGGTTCATCTTCATCTCTCACTAAGCGAGCTGATTTCTTTGTGTGTTTCTTTTTCTGTACAGGGGCGACTGATACTGGCACAGGTTGGTTCTCTGGTTTAGCTGCAGTACCTGTCACCGGGGTTGGGGTAGCCACGCCACCTGTTGCTGGGGTAGGGGTAGCCACGGTGTCTGTTGTCGGGGTAGGGGTAGCCACGGTGTCTGTTGTCGCGGTAGGGGTAGCCACGGTGCCTGTTGCCGGGGTTGGGGTAGCCACGGTGCCCGATGCCGGGGTTGGGGTAGCCACGGTGCCCGATGCCCTGTTTTCCCTCTTTTCCCCCTGAGGGTGCTGCATAATATCAAGCAGTGTTTGGTAGATACTGGCCAGGGCCCAGCACAGTGCAGTGAGTTGTGCGTCTCTGGAATAGCCACAGCATTTTCCTTTCAAATATTCTACCACTTCATGAGGGTTCTGTAGTTGTTCGGGAGTAAACTTCCAAGCCACTGGAGGTGAAAAGTTCTCTAGATACCTGCCCATATCCTCCCACATGCCGTGCCACCCATGAATATCTAGCTTTGGGGCAGATCTCTGGGTGGTACTCTTAAAGAGCCTTTTTGTAGCCCTAAACAAGACCTGAAAAATATTCAGGAGGCATAGCACTAACAGCACACTGGTTTGCGCATCCCAAGGATATTCAAAATTCTCAAAAGCTGTTGTAATTAGTTGGAAGGAGAGAAGGGAGGCGAACGGACGGGGGGAAGTATCCCCCCCTGACTTCCCCATGGATTGGGTGTAATTACCAATAAAATCCGATAGAAGGTGCCCGAAGTATGGAAATGATATCACTGCCTCATACAGATACCGGCTTAACCTCATGACCAGTGATGTAATCATTTCACAAGTCGACATTGCCCAGTACAGCAAAATGATAATCCCAATCGCTCTCCCAGAAGTGATAAACGTAACTACAGGCAATACATAGAGCATATAAGAACTTACAAAACGCCACCATGTAAACAAATGAACCAACATTGTGACTAACATCTATTTATCTAATACAAGAAATGCGTATGACAAATTTGTTTCAACACGCTCTAGCCAGATCTGTCGTTATCTCAAGCCTTCGTGCCCCACGTTGGGCGCCAAAAAGGACTGTCGTGGTTTCAGCCCAGCCGGTAACAAAGGACCACGCAGCCGCTCGCTCACTCCTCCCCCGCCCCCCTCCGGTGGGACAGGGAGGAGAATCGGAGGGGAGAAAAGAAAAAAAAACGGAACCTCGAGGGTTGAGATAAGGGCAGTTTACTGGGACAACACACAAAAGAGAAGTTACAACAACAACAACAGTAGTAATAAAAGAATATACAAAAGGAGTGATGCACAGTGCAACTGCTCACCACCCGGAACCCGACGCTCCACCACTTCCCCCACCGAAAGTCGAGAGAACTCCCCCCAGCCTGCTCCCCCTTTATATACTGAGCATGATGTCACATGGTATGGAATAGCTCCTTGGCTAGTTCAGGTCAGCTGCCCCGGCTATGCCCCCCCACCTCCTGGGTTCCTGTAAAAATTAACTCTATCCCAGCTGAACCCAGGACACACCAGAAATACAAATGGGTTCTGCCCCTTTATAACTTGATGGCATTAGAGTACACTGTGCGCCGGTGTCTACTAGAGCCTTATACTCCTGTGGGTCTAACGTGCCAGGCCATCGAATCCACACAGTCCAATAGACCCGGTTATCCCTTTCCTCCACCTGGCTGGAGGCAGGGCCCCTCTAATTCTGGTCAGAGTATCCAGTATTCACTTCTCGTAAAATTGGCTCAGACGTCCCTTCAAGAGGATCAGAAATAAGATCAGCCCTTCTACTCTGTTTGGAAACTGGAGCGGCATTTTTCCTAGTAGAATCCCCTTTTGTGGTGGTTTTTCCTCGCAGCTCACGTACCCGTGCATTTAGGACCGAGGTAGGTTTTCCATCCCATTTCCTCATGTCCTCTCCATGATCACATAGGAAAAACCACAGGGCACCTCGCGGTGTGTACCTTCTATATTCTCTCTCTTGGGCAGAGAAGCGCTCACTCCTAATAGCTGAGACATTGGTCCTTACAGGTGGGCAATAGGACATATCCTCTTTGAATTGCTGGAAATCCTCAGACAGCTTCTCCACAGCCGAAATGCAGGCTTGTAAGGAGGAGGAGAGATTTTCTTCATATTGACGGAGTTGGCGAGCCACTTCATCCACTGTCGGTGCCTCTTCGTCTTTCCAGGTCATTATCACCAGTGAGTTGGCATAGGATGATGGTGCACTCCGTACAAACTTCCGCCACATGGGTCGTGTGCATTGGACTTCGTCTGGATCTTTGGGTAATTGTGGGTTGTCCGGGTCATGATGAATCGTCTCTAGCACAGCTAATTCCCTCAGATATTGGCTACCTCTTTCCATGGTGGTCCACTTGCTTGATTGACATATAACATCTTCCTTAAAGGGGTACCTTTCCTTCACACTTGACAGGAGTCACCTCCAGAGGCTGATGGCTTGTGTCCCTTTTCCAATTGCCTTGTCAATGCCACCTTCCCTGGCAAGCGATCCCAGCTGCTTGGCTTCCCTACCTTCTAATTCCAAGCTATTAGCCCCATTGTCCCAGCATCGGAGGAGCCAGGTGATAATATGCTCACCTATATGGCGGCCAAAATCTTTTCGCATATCCCGCAGCTCACTCAAGGATAGGGACCGGGTTATTACCTCTGGTTCTGCCTCTTCCTCCTGTTCCCGTGATGACCCTGGTTCACCTTCATCCTTCGCTAAGCGAACTGATTTTTTTGTATATTTCTTTTTCTGTACAGGGGCAACTGATACTGGTGCAGGCTGGTCCGCTGGTTCAGTTGCAGTTGCTCACTGGGTTTTGGATAACCGCAGCGTCTGTCGCCAGGGTTTGGGTAGCAGCAGTGCTCGTCGCTGGGGCTGGAGGGACCGCAGTGCCCGTTGCCAAGGTTTGGGTAGCTGTTGTGCTCCTTGCCGCGGCTGGAGGGGCTGCAGTGCCTGTTGCTGAGGTTTGGGTAGCCACAGTTCTCACCGCCGGGGCTGGAGGGGTCGCGGTGCCTGTCACCAAGGTCTGGGTGGTGGCAATGCTCGTCGCTGGGGCTGGAGGGGCTGCAGCGCCCATTGCCGGGGTTTGGGTGACCGCAGTGCTCATCGTTTTGTTGTTAGGTCCAGAGACCTTCTCTGCCCCTTGAGGGTACTGAGTTGTGTCGAACAGGGCTAGATAGGCATGGGCCAGGCCCCAGCATGTTGCAGTGATTTGTATCTCTCTGGAGCTGCCGGGGTGACAGCATACCTTTTCCAAATATTTTACCAGTTCTTGTGGATTCTGCACTTGTTCAGGGGTGAAGTTCCAAAACATTGGAGGTGCCCACTGTCCTAGGTACTTGCCCATACTACCCCACACACCCTGCCATTCATAATTATCCAGCCTCAGGGCAGACCTCTGGGTGATCTTCTTAAATAGTTGTTTAACCTTAAACGGGAGCTGAACCACATTCAGGAGCATGCTAATTCCTAGCAGTAGGGCTAGGACCGTGCTGGTCTCAACATCCCAAGAGTATTCAACTTTTTCAAAATTGTCAAACACCATTGTAACTGGACTGAAGGAGAAAGGAGAGGGGAAGAAAGGTACCCCACCCATAGACTGGTTTTCAAAGGAGGAAAGGTAAATCGTATAATTATTAATAGTTTCCCACAGATGGCTCCCGCAGTATAAGGGTGACAATGCTGAGTGCAAATACCAGATTAATCCCACAACCGATGACTTTATCATACCATGAACCAGTGTTATACCATACATCAAAGCGAAAACCTTAGTCCACCTCCCACGGATGATAAGCAGCAGAAGAGGGACTACATACAGCAAGCCAGGTGATACATAACAGAACTTCAAAAACCAGAGCAACAACTCTAAGAACACATAAATCAACATAATGATCAGCGACTATTAGACCAATATAATGAATGCTTATAACAAATTTGTTTTAACGAGCTTTGGTCAGGTTTGTCGTTATCTCAACCCTTCGTGCCCCACGTTGGGCGCCAAAAAGGACTGTCGTGGTTTAACCCCAGCCAGCAGCTAAGCACCACGCTGCCGCTCACTCACTCCCCCCCCACCCAGTGGGATGGGGGAGAAAATCGGGAAAAAGAAGCAAAACCTGTGGGTTGAGATAAGAACGGTTTAATAGATCAGAAAAGAAGGAACTAATAATGATAATGATAACACTAATAAAATGACAACAGCAATAATGAAAGGATTGGAATGTACAAATGATGCGCAGTAAAATTGCTCACCACCCGCCGACCGACACCCAGCTAGTCCCCGAGCGGCGATTCCCCCGCCCCCCACTTCCCAGTTCCTATACTAGATGTGATGTCACATGGTATGGAATACCCCGTTGGCCACTTTGGGTCAGCTGCCCTGGCTGTGTCCCCTCCCAACTTCTTGTGCCCCTCCAGCTTTCTCGCTGGCTGGGCATGAGAAGCTGAAAAATCCTTGACATTAGTCTAAACACTACGTAGCAACAACTGAAAACATCAGTGTTATCAACATTCTTCACATACTGAACTCAAAACATAGCACCGTACCAGCTACTAGGAAGACAGTTAACTCTATCCCAGCTGAAACTAGGACATCACCGAAGGAGAAGGTAGTGCTCAAGTAGAGGAATTAGTTGCAGTATGGAGTATTTTCCAGCATGAAGCTCAATCTACCTCTCCTGTCTATATCTATACTGATTCCTATGCCATATTTAAAGGCTGTACTGAATGGCTTCCGTTCTGGGAACAAAATGGGTGGGAAGTCAATAGGATACCTGTATGGCAGAAAGAAAAGTGGCAAGATATTCTAACCATTGCTAGAGAAGGAAAATTTGCAGTAGCCTGGGTGGCTTCCCATCAACAGGATAGCACCCCTGTTAGCCAGTGGAATGGCAAAGCTGAAGAATTAGCCTGATTAGCTCCTCTCCAGAACACTCCAATAGCAGAAGACTGGGAGCAATTGTTAGAATGGCTAAATGTAAAGAGGAAACATTCAGGTGAGAGAAGGGGAGTTAAGGGAATCTTAGTAGATATGGATGTAGATTGGAACTGTTTAATAATTATCTAGCTTGTAATGAAGTTAAAGGAATTTCAATAGAAGTAGACATAGCCCAAGGGGATGAGAAATGATGTTTAACGTTTACATTGTTGAAACTAACTGAAGCAAGAGATAGTTCCTGATAAGAAGCAGAAGTCGACCCCAAGAACCAGCCAAGACCGGCCTTGTGATTTAGATAAATGCCAAGAAGCGACTGAGTCTGTGCAGGGACAGAAGGTTAGGAGTTCACCGTGAGGAAGATATACAGCCTTCAGCTTCACGACCCCCGACGACCACCATAAGGAGGCACTGCGCAGGCGCAGTTGGGAGGAACTTAGGGAAATGACTTCTTGGACCTAATTTTAATATGAAGCGGGGATAGGTCATGCCTATGTATAGGCGTATTGTGAAACTCTATGTATATGTAACACTTGATTGTATAAATTTAAAGCGAGCTGCCGAGTCAGGCGCGCACGACTTTGGTGGGACTACCCCCGTGCTGCCCAGCGCTGAATGAACATACCTACTTTACAATCTCACTGATTGTGGAGTCTGTTTCTGCACGCCACAGGGATCAAAGTTCTCTATTGTGAGGACCAAGCTCGAGGTTGGCCAGTTACTAGGGAAGAATGTAAAACTTGTGTGTCTGCCTGTGAACAATGTCGTACCCGCTTGGAAAGACACTCCCTGGAAGGTGACCCCCTACACCTAAGGGAGGGGAAAGGGCTGTGGGAGGCTTGGCAAGTGGACTACATTGGCCCCTTCCGAAAATCGGAAGGAAAGCATTATGTGTTAGTTGGAGTAGAGATAGTGCCAGGGTTAGTCCAGGCCAAAGCCTTTGCCAGAGCTACTGGGGAAAACACAGTGAAAGCTTTGAAAGAGTGGTTTGGCACCTTCCCCAAACCACAGTCAATTCAGTTGGATAATGGTTCCCACTTTACTGCTAAAATAGTCCAAGATTGGGTGACCCAGGAAGGAATCTCGTGGGTACGCCATACTCCGTATTATCCGCAGGCAAACGGAATTGTGGAAAGAACGAATGGCCTACTGAAATGCTTCCTCAAACCGCATAAACCTGGATGGGCCGAACGGCTATGGGATGCGGTGACTAGTGTTAACAGTTGTTGGGGAGTAAATGGGTGCCCGAAAATTACAGCATTTTGCCCAAAGGCCCCAACCATTATGCCAGCCCCAGATGCCCTGGATCATCCCAGAAATCCATCATATTTTCCAGGCCAACCAGTCTTAGTTGAACTCCCCACGGTGGGAGCCGTACCTCTGGTACTGGAAACCCCGATGAATAAATATGCTTGGAAAGCAAAAGATGTTCATGGAAAAGAACATAAAATCAATACCAGGTGGATTATTCCATCCTTCTAATAACAATTTGTTTCTGGTTCCTTAGAACGAACTGAGTTTGTTTTTCTTTTCTATTTCAGGTGAAGACTCTGGAGCCTGCCTGAAGGAATACATGAAACTGTTGATTGTCTGTGTGGTTTTGTCAGTGATTGCTTTGTTAATATTTATAGGATGTTTGGCATACTACCGCAGACGTTGTTTTGGTCGACCATTGTCGCCGCCTTTAATATCTGGGGAAACTCCTCTACCCCTCTCTTCGGCTCGGGGTGGCAAAATGAATTTATGGCTCTAGGCCAGCAAGTGGCCAACACTTTTAATCTGACCTTGCACTTGGCCTTGTTGAACTT
>JAZGTQ010000498.1:0-80479 GCA_037953605.1 Necrosyrtes monachus | reverse complement strand
ACTCGGGAACCAGAGAAGGTCCAGATCTGGAGGGGATGGTTAACCACAGGGCCTCACATTGAACCTCCTCTAAGCTCTTCCTGTGCTTACAGGGTTCTCGAGCCTCTCGAGCATCTCCCAGACTGCCGGGTTACTCCCAGCTCCCTCGTTCCTGCGTTCCCCTCCCTGCCTGCCTGCCCCACTTTGGCCCCTGCAGCAGCACTCAGCTGAGCATCCTCCATTGCTCCTGGGGAAAAAGCGTCCTCCTTGCTCTCCGTGGCGTTCCCCCAGCACACGGTGCTGTAGCAAGGACAAGGCAGTCAGATACAGACACAGCCTGTTGAACAGAGCATCCTGCACGCAGTGCTTCTGATAGAGCAGCTCAGGAACAAGGAGGTGAGCTAGGTGTGCTGCCTCTCACAAAGAGCATTTTACATCAGCGACCTTCCACGTTGGACCCTCTGCAGCCTCTCTTTTTCCCAGTGTTGTAGGTGTTAGGTTGTGTGGTTAAAGGTTCATCTCCACAAACGCAGAGGAGGACAAAGGAGCAATGGCAGGCAGGGGAACCCCAGTGACCTAGGCAGAGGCAAGGGAGCACCCTGCTGTGGCTTTTCCCAGGGCTGTCACAGGACAGGGATCGACCACATTGTCTGGGTATGAGGCTCACCAGACAAGTATTGACTCTCCCTTGCTCACCTCACAGACTGACGGGGGGGGGAATGCGCTTCTGTGGCCATGCCCTGCCTCTGAAGCCCGGCCGTAGACAAAAAACTGGCTCAAACTGTGAATGTTAGCAGGCAACACGTGACTGGGTGCACGTGCACGGCAAGGTCTGTGCGTGTGAATGTCTGAAACTGAATTCTGAGCTGTCAAGCAGAAGCCTGTTTCTTGCTACATGCAACCAGCATGGGCTGGTTGTAAATTTGGGTAACACCTGGAATAAGCAAAAGTGGCATGTCCCGAATCCTACAGTTAAGAAAGAGCTAGGAGACAGAACCCTTAATTAGGAGGCTGATCGGGCATTGTACTGCTCAGATAGACAACTTAGATTGGGAAAACTGGGGGCGTGGGGTTCCAGAAAGAAGAGGTGGTGGCAAAAAGAAGGGTTCCCAGAAAGAAGAAGGGATCTTGAAAAGAAGAAGGGGACCCAGGAAGGAAAAGGTGAAGATCCTGGCTGGAGGAGATATCCTGGAAGTGGCAGAAGATCTTGGGGACCAGAGAGCTGCGTGGAGACGAGTGCCAGGGGATGCCCAGGGACCTTGACCAGCACCCTGCGAAACTGGTAACGGCGAGCAGCTGCACGGCAGGAACCAAGGTGACGTTCTGCCTGACCTTCCCGGACCTGCCGTAGCCTCCCTGCTGGGAAGGGGAGTTGGATCAAGCAACTGCAGGATTCAGTAGGAAGGCATCTCACTAAGGTAAAGAGGACACAGCAGTGGATTGGAAATGCTGGTTGGTTTAATGGTAAAACTGGAATTATTCTGTGAACTGTGCATTCCTTTTAATATGGACTTAATTTAAAAGAGCTGCTTTGAAGTTGTTCTGACTTGACCTTCGTCGACACCTGCAATCTTCATCATCTTATTTTCTCCAACAGCGAAACCACACCCTGCCCCTCCCCACCCCCTGCAAAAAAAAAAATAAAAGCAACCCAGGAAAAGAAAGACTTCAAGGGCAAGCTAGGCAGCAAAGTTGTGCGAGATTGGTCAAACTGCTCAAAGTTTGCAGAGAGATTGGAGCTTGCAATTCAGATGTACGTCGCTCAGCGTGGTGAGGGTAGTACGCACCTTTCGCTGGAGTCAGAGGGAAAAACAGGGAGAAGGGAGCTGCAGCGTAAAGAGTAAAGGACACAACATTCTCTAGGAAAACTCTCCTTTTTCTTTCCTTTTCCTTGCTCCTTCCCTTCCAGATCTCCGTGGTCGCAGTTTGTGCTGCCTCACCTCCAGCACAGTGTGCAGAATGAAACGACTGTCACAGAATTCATCCTCCTGGGGTTCTGCAGCACCCCAGCCCTGCAGCGCTGCCTCTTTGGCCTTTTCTCTGCCCTCTACTCTGCCACTCTGATGGGAAACGCACTTGTCTTTCTGCTTATCTGCCTGGACTACTGCCTCCACAGCCCCATGTACTTCCCTCTGCCACCTCTCCATCGCGGACATCTGCTACGCCTCCAACCATGTCCCCCATATGCTAAGGAACCTCCTTGGACAAAGGCAGAACCATCTCCTTTGCCGGGTGTGGGGCACAGATCCATCTTTATTTAATCTTTGCACTTACAGAGTGCGTGCTGCTGGCCGTGATGTCGTACGTTCGCTACGTGGCAATCTGCCGTCCCCTCCGCTATGCCCTCATCGTGATCTGGAGGCTGTGCCTCACCCTTGCCACAGTTTCATGGGCTTTGGTGTTCGTATTTGGTACGCTACAAGCCTCTCTGGCTTTACACCTGCCTTTCTGGGGCCCCTGCGAGGTTGACCGCTTCTCCTGTGAAATTCTTGCTGTCTTAAAGCTGGCCTGCACTGCCGCTACTGCCAATGAAGTCCTGATCTTTGCTGTTTGTGTGTGCTTCCTCCTCTTCCCTTTAGCCTTAATCCTGATTTCCTCCCCGGACATCCTGGCCACCATTCTGCGCATCCGCTCTGCGCCAGGATGGCACAAAACCTTCTCCACCTGTGGCTCCCACCCGACCGTGGTGGGTGTCTTTTATGGAAACGCCATCTTCATGTACATGGGGCCCGGGAGCGGTAAGTCATCTGGGAGGGAGAAAGTTCTTTCCCTTTTCTACAGTCTCGTCAGCCCCAGTTTGAACCCCGTCATTTACAGTCGGAGGAACAAGCAGGTGAAGGAAGCCTTGCTGAAGCTTCAGAGAAGGAAGAGGGTCTTTCATTCCGTCTAGCTGGGGCTCTAGGCTTTCACCTGTCTCCTGTCTTTCTGCTCTTTCTTCTTGAGCTCTTGGGGTATTTCTCACGGAACGTTAAGTGGTTAAAACGTAACACAAGACATGGTTATTCAAATGCATTTGTCTCTTGTTTCTCTGTGCAGTCTGATGAATATCATGACACAAAATGACTCATTGTTATTCCTTTTCTTGCAGATAACTAATTCTTCTTCCTCAGATGCAGCCGTCCTAGACGGGTAGTATGTTTCACCGGAACTGTTGACCCAGGTGGAAAAAAGAGTCTTCTCGGTTCTAGCTAGCAGTCAGGATAAACTACTGTGTAGCAGGGTTTTTTTCTGAATCTACCCATCGATCCAATAAGATATTCTTTTTCCCTACCATATTTGTACCTCCTATCTCCTCAGGATGCTAGAGCTTCAGCTCTACTGTTAGAAAGAAAAAGAGAGAAAACATGATGCTGCTAATGGGCTTTGCTTCTCAGGAGGGTGAACGAGCCTGTGAAGGGTTTTCCTTCTGCACGCTTTTGAGCCTGACACCTCTCATGCAGGAAGTTTCTCTATTCTGGAGAGCTTTTGCTCAAAGCAGAGCTGGCTTCTCCCCAGGCACTAAGTTTTCCAAGCGGGAAGGGTCTAGGGGTGCGTGGCTTTAAATAGCTGCCTGGATCCGCATCATAGCTTGTGACTTCATAAGGGTCCCTATTGTGTCTCTGGAGTTGGTGCACACTGGGTGCCACTTAGCTCCTCCCGTGAGGGCTACTCCATCAGTCCTTGGGGAATCGGGCCCCCTGACTGATCTGGAGGTTCAGTTGTCCCCAAAACCCAGTGACTGACGTGAGGATGAACCCAAACGGGGGTTACAAAATGACACTTCTGGAAGAGTTACAGGTAGCACGGCCGGGCCTCAAAAATGCAGTTTTGTGGGTTTATTTTTTCCAGTTTGGAAATCACTTTTTTAGACAGGAACCTCAAGAACAAAGCAGGAGGTGGGTTTTTTTTGGTCTGAAACACTCATCCCTCTCCTGCTGTAGTAAATACTTCCAGACTCTCACGGTATACAGTACAGGTGATGTTATGGGCTGTTCTATTTGCGTATGGGAAGAAAAACCTCCTACAAGTCCATGGTTTTAGGGCTGTGCCTGGAGGAGGAGGCACGCAGAGGCGTGATGGCTCGTGGACGCAGGGGTGGATGATGGCTGGGAGGACGTAAGGGAGCTCTCCACCCCCAGCCCCAACTTTTCCCTTCTTGTCGTTGCTAAACAGAGACATGACGAGGAGGCAGTGATTGACCGGGGAAGAACGAGCAACACTGTCAGTATTTGCTATGAGAAGGAGGAGTTGGAAGGTGAGTCTCTGCCGAGATCCTGGTAGAGGGGCCACCAGCCCAGCGCGTTTTCCCATTGCACAAAGTCTCTCCAATGTGCCTTGCTTGGTGTCACATCATGTGCAGCAAAACGTGCCACGCTTCTTAATAAAGCAGCACAGTTATTGTCACGTTTTTTACTATTACGGCTTTTTAAACGGAGGGAAAAAGCCCCCAGGGAGACCACGGTGTGAGTTTTAGCCACGGGGCTCGATAATTCACGGCTTTTTTTCTGGCAGAGGCTGCTCCTGGCTTGGAGAGGTCAGGAGAATCATTTAAGGGCTGCAGACGCGGGGCTGTGATTTTCCTTTTTTGTTCTGGAGTTCATTACGATGGGACTGATTTGATTGTCTCTTGTCGCCTCGTGCTGTACAGAGATTTTGAAAATAATTAGCTTGTGTTGCTGCTTAATGAGCAAGTCTGAGTGTTGTCCAGCCGAAGCTGGAATTTGAGAAGAGGTTCAATACTTTCAGGGCACTTTTAGATGACCCGGAGCCACCACTTGTTGTTGCTGTGTTGTTGCAAAGCTCGAGTAAAGTAGGCTTGGAAAAAAGGAGGTCCAGTGAAAATAACATTAAGGGAAGCTGGTGTTGTTCCTGGGATTTAACCGTGGCTTAGCAAGGCACCGGCCACCTCAACCATTGCCGCAATGCTGAGAGTGCTGCAAAATGCTGCTTTTTGACAGGCCACCGGACCCTGTACATGGGCGCGCGGATGCCGCTGGTTAGGCAGAGCCACCGGCATCACCGACGCCACAGCCAGAAGCATTGGAAAGGGGAACGGGAGAAGGACTCTGCCCCGACGGAGCAGGGCTACCACTGTAAGTCCCACCGCAGCATTCGCTAAACTCCTGGGGGCTACGTGGGCGCTGGGGCCTTCTGCAAGCAGGTCCCCGTGGCTAGTTTGAGTGAGTTGCTGTTCTTCCGAGGGAAAGTGGCCTTATTGAGCAACACCCTCTTTTCCCCAAGTTTTCCTTTTTTTTTTTTTTTTTTTTTTTGATGCAGTTAAATGCCTAACGGGTTTAGGCTCATCTTCCTTAGAGGGATCCTGGCTTTAAAAATGGCAACGTGGGGAAGGAAAGCAGCCCATCCTTATGTAGAGGTGGAATAGATGCTTCTCCTTCTCCACGGCTCTGTGCAAGCCCGGACAGACGCAGAAGAGAGGGGCCAGCCCAGTGTTTATGGCTGAACTGGTGCTGATGGCCACTTTGCATGTGAGCGTGACGAGCTGTATTCAGGCGCGGTAACGGGATGGGTCTTTGCCTTCTGCCCCCAGGCTCCCCGTCCCAGCGGGTGCAGTTCATTCTCAGGACCAAGGAGGACGAGCAGCACGTCCCTCACCACTTGTTCTCCGAGCTGGATGAGATCTGTGTAAAAGAGGGCCAAGATGCCGAGTGGAAGGAAACGGCAAGGTAAATCCCTGCTGCTGGCTGCGGTGGGAGAGGAGTCCCCGCACCGGCAGCGCCCGTGGGCTCTGCTTTCTCCTCTCCAGGACGCAAAGCTTTTGCAGCTGCAGGTGGCGGCACGAGGAGCCTTCTCCTCTTGCCGCCCCGTGGCTCTATCAGAGGGGTTGCAGAGCTGGGGCTGTTTTCTTGCAATGGGGCTGATCGCACCCGATGTCCACAGGTGGCTGAAGTTTGAGGAGGACGTGGAAGACGGCGGCGAGCGCTGGAGCAAGCCCTACGTTGGGACGCTGTCCTTGCACAGCCTCTCCGAGCTGAGGAGCTGCATCAGCAACGGGACGGTGCTGCTGGACATTTGTGCCAACAGCATCGAAGAGATTGCAGGTACCGTGGGCACTGCATCCCTCCGGGAACGGCCGAGCTCAGCTCGCCACGGTGCTCTTCACTCCCAAATCAAACCCTGCCCCAATGGCACGTCCCTTTCCAGAAGTCCCACTGTGTTTTTCTTGTGAGCTGTTTTTGGATGTAGGCTGGGCGTGCAACAGTCGCACCAGTTTTTTATTCCAATACGGGGTCCTTCTGAAAGCAGTTTGTGGGGTTGGAGAAGCCACTAGAGAATATTCTCCAGCCAAAAAGGAGTGTGCGTCAGGGTTTAGCAGGCTGCTCTTAGAAATACGGAGTCTGCATAAGAGCTGAACCTCCTTAAAGGAACTATTTCTTACAAGCTGTTTCCTCACGTTCTTTTTTTTTTTTCTTTTGCCTTAACATCCAGCATTTAAGAGTTTTAAGGCAGAGTTTATCTGGCAATGACCAAGCAGTGTATTTCTGCGGGGAAGCTACTTGAAGTTAATTGCAAATGTAGCTTTGGAGAAGTTATCTTTCACTGGCAGCAGGTCTCCATTCAGCCCTTTCAAGGGCTGGAGGAGTCGGAGCCGTTCTTAGCACGTTTCTCCCTGGGCTCGGCAAATTGCACTCGATCAGCCTGGGAAACTCTGGGAACGTCTGTGCTATAGATTGCTTATAATTTGGGTAAACGTGTAGAGTCAGAAAGGCCAGGTTGGGCAAGAAAATTGCGTTATTTAGAATGGGAAATATTTGTCTTAGCGGAATGATGAATAAGCACTTGGATGATGTTTTTTAGCAAAAGAAAATTCTCGTTTTCGCTGCAAAGGCTGAACATTATTAAAAGGCCTTGCTATGCAAGGCTGAGCCCGCGTTAGGGTACAGCCTGTGTGGCACAGCCTTCCCCGGGGGCTTTGGGGGTCAGGACTTGTTGGGGTTTCTGCTCTGATGGCTTCGTTTCCCTTTGCCATCCTCAGATATGATCCTGGCCCAGCAAGAACAGTCCACGGAGTTTGACGAGCACATGCGGGCGCAAGTGCGAGAAGTCCTTTTGAGGAAGCACCACCATCAGAACGAGAAGACAAACAACCTTCTCCCCGTTGTCTGCTCGTTTGCTGATGTGAGCAAGAGGCAGTCAGACCTGCACCTCCTCTACAAGCCAGGTGAGGGTTTTTGCAGGGCTTTGGCCCCATTAGACTTGTCCGGGCAAAGGAGAAGCGTCCCAGTTGCTCCTTGTCCATCTTTCTGAGTGTCTTTCTTTTTCCTACCAGCGCAAACAGTCACCCCTTGTCCTTCTCCCACCGCTGCGGAAGCTAAAGATGGGGTGAACCGTGAGCGCAGAGCAATGGATTTAAGCAAGGTGAGACACTCGTAGCTTTCTTCCGCCTTTAGGGCCAGATTTGCTCTTGCAAACTTGGCTGCAGAGTGTGCTGCAGAGCGCCGTGGGCTTTGCTTTTGGGGTAATTGCCTGAAAATCGCTTGTCGTGCCCAGGCGGAGCTGCACTTCATGAAGAAAATTCCCACCGGGGCTGAAGCGTCCAACGTGCTCGTAGGAGAGCTGGATTTTCTTCACCAGCCCATCGTGGCATTTGTCCGCCTGAGCCCGGCTGTCCTCCTCTCAGGCATGACGGAAGTTCCCATCCCAACAAGGTGCGAATGAGAAGCACAAATTTTTTCCGTAAAAAAAGACACGCAACCAAACATCAGGTTGCAGGCATCAGTTTGGTGTCCCAAGGGAACAAGGCTAGTGGGAGCAAGCACGTTTCCCCCACCCACATCTCCTTGCCTTCGTTTCTCCATTCCCTGCTGTAGCTTTTAAACCCCTTGGCCAATTGTAATGAAAGTTGGCCCCCAAATTAAATTTGCCGTTGGTTTGAAGAATTTCAAATTCATCGCGGTGTCGCTGACCCTACGTGTCCCGTCTTGAGCCACGCTCTGCTGGCAAAACTCTTCCTAACGCAGCTCAGGGTGTTGTTGGCCGCCTTCAGCGCGAGGGTGCAATGCTGGCTCATGGTGGCTAACTTCAAGCTTAGTTCTTGATTACCTTTCAGAGGCAGGGCTGTCATTAGTTATAGTCTGGCAGGCTTCTTTCTTTCATGGAGCGTAGCTTTTAAAAACAGAAGATTCGTGTCTGTACTTAATATTCACAAGTATCTGGCAGAGAGTCCCAGATCCAGCGTTGTGGTCGGAAGTGTTTATGCTCTCCTTTCCCCTTCCATGGCGACGTACAGACCGTGTCAAATCATCTCCCTTGTTGCCTTATATTCTACCCAATTCCCAAATACATTTCATGCAGAGATTATAATGGGAGAAGTCTGAAGCCAGTTCTTTTCCTGCTCATACAGATGTAGTCCTTTCATTCCCCTCCATCAGTTTCTAGTCACAATAAAACTGCTGGACATGAGTGAAGAATGAGACCAGGATCCAGAATGCTTTCTAATCTCTTTTAGCCGAGGCGTGAGTTGTAGATTCATAAAACACAAGGCCAGAAAGGGCTATTTCATGGTCCAGTCTGGCAGTTCTCTCTTAGTCCTGTGTCTTGCCCCAGCAGTTATGCTATTCCAGAAAAGATTAAAACAGTTAATAATTCTGAAGTGTATTCTTGATTTCAAAATTAAACCGGTCAGGCATCAACTTCAAGCCTTCTGTCATTTTTTTCCAATTACTCTGTTAGACTGAAGAGCTGAGCATTCAGTCTGAGCATTCCCCCACCCTGGGAAGGAGTTTGCCTACTGTAGTCAGACCACTTCTTGATCTTTTTTTTCTTTTTGGACAAGCTCTTTTGCTCGTAAGTCCTCATGAGGCATTTGGATTTGGGTTTTCTTGGGGTGCTATTGAGTGTTGAGCTATCGGAATCTCCAGGTGATGCTGATCAGCTCCAAGAGCGCTATTTTGTGTGTGAAGCCAGGACTGTTTTTCCCCATGTGCATCACTTTGTACCTCTCTGCCATTTTATTGCTCCACGGCTGAGTCTTGTAAGATCTTTCTACGGTTCTTTGCTACCTGCCCTTCTCTTTGTGTCCGTAATCTTGTAGGATTTGCAAGCTTTCTCACCTCGCTGCTCATCTGCCTTTCCCTGTCACGTCACACTGTTTTTCTCTTTAACTGCTTGTTGGGCTTACTAGAAAAGCAGAAAGCCTAATACTGGAGTGAGTTCCTATTTTCATTTTTTAAATGAGACTTTGAAACATGAGTACAGATTAAGGGTATCTATCTTGTTGGCTAGAGGGAGGTACTAAACCCCTGCTTTCTAATGTAGTACTTGATTAGCCGTTATACAAGATTGCTTCCTTTTTGTGACTTTTGGTAAACTCAGTTCTTACCTGTTTGACTTATTTTTAGAACTGGAGCCAAGTGTGTTCGCCATGCGAGTAAAGCAAAGCACAGATTTGAAATGGTAAGCTACAGAATATTCAGAAAGAGACAACAGCATCTGTTTAGTCCTAGATTCTTAAAGTGGCAAGCATAAAAATGCCTTCAGGTAACTTTTTTTCCCTTTTCACCTCCATCACCTGCATGGAGACATTTGTGATTCCTGCTCATCAAGCTTAGCCACAGGATGAGTTTTACCGGGAGCCGACACAGGCTTTTCTGACTGTGAAGCTACAAACTCTAGGGGTGAGCTTAGCCTCTCGGAGCTGAACCTAAAGGTTGTCCTGCCTTGTCTTCAAGAGACTCCAGTCGTCTTTTACCTCACATGCTCCTTTGTGCAGAACTCCATGAAGGGCCAACAGTGGGTGCTGACACCTTGACACTGGCTTCGGTGCGAGTACTTGCCACTCCTCACCAGTGTCCTTTCTCTGTGCAGATGGCCTTGCAGGCATCTCCCTCTTCTTGAAACAGTGTCATGTTTTTTCTCGCTATGTCATCAGAAGGCAGATTTACGACAGGATTGTTCCAGAGGGATTGGCAGTTGCTTTCTAAACCCACTGTTCTCCAGAGACCTTGTCAGGAGGGCGAGATTCTTTCTCTTTTAGCCCACAAGCTAAAAGGCTGCTCCAACAGAGCTGCTGTTAGGCACACCCTTTAGGTAAGAGGGTCTTCCCTCACCCCCCTGTTCTCCTCCTCCTGGCTGTTGCCCATCCTCCCAGGGCATTTCATCCATTTTCTGGATCCTGATAGCCATTCTGCATTTAATTCAAACCCCTGCCACACTATTGCCTTGCTGGACGCCTTCCCTCTCCAGCTCTTTGGAGAGAGTCTTCTCCAAGGAGGCAAACTCATTCCTCTTGGGGTTGTCCACAAAGGAAGTTGCCTGGTGGTATAAAAGGAACAGCTGCTTCTCCCACCGTTCCTTGGGAGGTGAACAGTTGCATCAGATGCCCAGGTTTCTGCGTGTTTCTGCATGATGACGTGCTGCCCCCATTTCAGAAACCTTTTGGACCTCTCCACAACTGGCTGAGCCTTTACACAAATATCATCTGTGGGCTTGCTGCCTGCTGGCCAGGGCATACTGCCTGCTTGCTCCTGTAGGACTGGTTTCAAAGGGCCAATCTCAACGTAATTGCTCTGCAGGGATCCCCTGCATATACAGTGGCCTGCAAGTTCAGGTGCTGCTAGTTGCATGGTTACCTTCAGCCTGCACAGGTAAACTCCTGTATTGAAACAGCCCTCACCTTGTTGTAAGCCCAAAACTTTCTTCCAGAAGAGGGTTTTTGACAGGTTTCTTGGATTTTCAAGATAGGAAGGAGACTGCCTGGTAACTCCTCAGGAGCATTCAGTACAGAAGAACTTCTCTAAAACAAGCAGGCTGATTTGTCTCCAAAACCTGTATCCCTTTTTTTCCCCTCAGCTTACCTTTGCAGGATTAGTGACAGGTCTCTCTACACATGCCCTTTCTGGCTTCTTTCCTCAGGTGCTCCAAACACTCCGTTGGTGGGATAAGGTCATCCTCTGAAAGATGCTTTTTTTTATCCCCCGCTTTGCTATAATCGCTGTCCCCAGAATGCCTCCGCTCCTTGTACAGTGGCTGAATTTCCCAGACATGAGGGTCCTTGGAAGTTGGAGCTCTGGGTTAGCATGTTGGACCCTGAGAAATGATGTGGTAGGTGGCAGACATCACCGTAACCTCCTATTGTGTTAACTGATGTGGGAGGACATGTCCTGAGCTCTTTCCAGGTAAACTGGAACCATGATGAGTGAATCATCAACTCGGCAAATACCAGTTGAGGTGAGAAGAACCTTCTCCAGAAGAGATGCTTGTGCCACCATGACTCGTACCTGCAATTTGCACTAGTCAGGGCACTGTTACACTGAGAGGGAGCTCCAGACACAAACTGGTGTCTTTATGAATACCAGACCAGATGTCAGGAGCACCGCATGGAATCCTGAGCAGATGACCTCTCCCTCATGTGCATTTTTAGGAGATCAGAGCCAGGTGCTTCTGTGACATGCCTTCCATTTGGTTTGCTTTCCATTTGTTTTCTTTTGGTATTCAGGATGAGAAGAAAGATCAGGTTTAGGAAAAAACATCTCAGTAGCGCCTGTACTTTCTCAGGATTCTTCTGCTCTTTCCTCTAGGGCTCTTGTTCAGTTTATTAGCAGTGTATGACCTTGGATCCAAATCCAGCTGGTGTTTTAGAGTGCATCTTGAAAAGGGAAGGGTCTTGTTAAAACATGAAGGAAATCTGTCTGCTTAGTACACGTAGGACTGACTTTACAGCATCGGCAGTTGATTCAGGAATGGAATGGAAGTGCTGCAGTCGCATGGGTGTTGAATAGATTGCATTTTCAGCTCTCATCCAAATGCCTTCCAGGCCTGCGATTTTGACAGGAGGCTGTCTGGTCAGGATGATTGGAGTTGAGCCTGTGCATCTTTCTGCTTACCGAGAGCACCAGTAGAAGTCCAAGGAAGAAAGAACTGGGAGACGCTCAGCCTGTCACTGCAGATAATTTTCCTGCCTTAGTTAATGCTCTGAGACTAAACTGCAAAGATCTCTGGCCGTCTGAAGTTTGGAATTTCACGTGAACCTGAGCTTAGTGCAAGAGAAGCACCATCAGGGAGGGATCTATTCTTCTCTTATCTTATCTCTGTGACAAAGTTGTTTTACTTTCTCCTGAAGAAGCTTACGTGGTGGTTTTGTTGTTTGTGGTCCTTTGTATTGCTGATAGCCTTGCGAATGGGTATTCCTGGCTCACCTCTTGCTTCTGGCACTTTTCACTTTTGTCCCTGCCCTGTTACTCTGCTTCCTATGAGTGTGTCTTAGCAGGGCTGATGTCTAGGGGCCTGTATTGTCCAGCGGCTGTTATTTCCCACAGCACCTCTGTCGATGTTTTTTAAAATCTCTGTCTGTGCCATAGCTGCTGTTCCTCTTTCACTATCTATCTGCTATATTAAAGTCTAGTCAATGAATTCCAGCTTTATGTTAGGCCTGGGAGTGTCCTGAGGAGGGAGGGGTAGAAAGGTACTGGTGAAGAAAGTCCTCATAGTAGCAGGAAAGAAAATAAAGTCACAGAACAAGAGAGTAGACCTTGCCTTTTAGTTCTTCAAGCAAGCAAGCAAAGAAACAAAGATCTCCTGTAGAATAGAATTTTACATGGTGTGACAGTTCTTGGGTTCCTTTTCCTTTCAGAATTCCTCCAAAGAAAATGAGCGTGAGTTTAGTCCAGCATCCCTTACTGTAGGCTGTAACCGAGTGAGTTTGTGTAAGTAAGGAATTCCTGGCTTGTTTCATTCGAATTGGTCATACAAAATCAAAAGCTGCAAGGATGACATTGGTATTAGTTTTCCTTTAAAAATGGTGTTTGGTATTTTCCAGCACGTGAGACTAGGAATTAGAACCACCATAGAGCGGTAGGTCAGCAATGATTTTGGCTGTAAGCAATTCCCACCCATAGAGCCAGGCTCCGTAGCTCTTTCAGAGCTGGGCTGTGAGATGGGAGCCTACCTCCAAACCAGTCTGCACTGTGATTGCTTTGAAAGCTCCCAGGCGTGACGTCAGTCAGAGTCTGGACCCACCTCTCGGTTTCAGGGTCTGCCGTTGGGTCTGCAGGGAGTGTGGAGAGAGCGAGCTTGTGTTTTTGTTCTTGCTGCTGTTTCTTACAGGGGCACCTGTGGGATCTAACCTTGAACAAAGAACAGGAACCGGTCAGGCTGAGGGTGCGGTGCAGCTACTGCAGCAACTGGACCAAATGGTAAACAAAGGAAATGTGGAGTCAGAAGGAAGAGGTCTCTCCAGGTTCTGGAGAAGGTACTAATACTGCAGCTACGAGCAGATGCAGTCCTGGCTCTGCCCGAGCTTGTGCCTGATTCTGGCAGTTCAGGTGATTCTATGTTCTCTTGAAGAATGGGTACCTCTTTTCTGTGGTTAAACCAAAGTCTGCCAAGGCAAAGGAGCATTCAGGGGTGTCCTTTTGTCTTGTGGTAAGGTGCAACATTCCCAGGAAATGTTCCTCTTCTGAGCTGTCTTTGGGGAAAAAACTCCTCACGGCGGGGTGTGGGCTGTTGGGGGTGTGTGTGTGGGGGTGTTACTGACCTCAGTCACAGCCCTCATAGGATGTGGCTTTTATCAGCTGAGGAGTGCCGTTTCCAGCCCAGTTTCTAAAGGACTTACACACTCCCCCTTCTCGCAGGGGCCTTCCTGGGAAGGACCTTCAGTCCCCTTAAGGCAAGTATGGCCTTTATTTGGCCGCTTAGCAACTGTGGCCTTTGTAACTTTGACTCCCAAAGACACCATTTTAAACTGAAATGAAAGTAGCCCCACCAACAGTTGCTGGGCATTGCTGACTAAAGGAGTGCTCTAAAGCTGTCGAAGCTGTGTGCCGCAAGAGTGGTCTGTTCACTGCACAGCACATGTTGACGTCGGCAGTAACTGTTTGATAGGTGGATTAGTTTTGGAAGGAATAAAGCTCCTTGTTAATCATAATGTATGCCAGTCCCCTTAACTATTGAGACTAGACCGTTACGGCACAGGTTGTTCTTTATGTTTCCTCTACTTTTTCAGTCTTCCTCTGTATTATTTTGTGCTGGGGTTGTGTCTTTCTGGTGGACAGAAATTACCTTGTTGTTACAATTCTCAGAGAAGTACTTCTCTACAGAGAAGAAGAAATAATGTGGGTTTTGTTGTTGTTGTTGTTGTTGTTGTTGTTGTTTCCCAGCATAATCTTCTCGCCACTACAGCATCTCTTTGTTGGAAAGAACTGACCTGGAAGTACTAATGGTTGTGGAAAGGTAAACTTGTAGCACGAATGTCGGGTTGTATTGTTTTTTTTGTAATTCAGCTTTTCACATTGCTTGTCTCCACTATTAAATGCTTTAAAACAAAATTCTACTTTGTTTACGTTTTCAAATTAACGTACTGAAGATGTTGGGTTAGAATGTCTTTTTCTTCACAACCTAGAGTTTTTGGAAAAAGAGCAACAAGCTTTAAGATGTTGATCCTTGAGTGTCATAAATCGGGAATTTTACATTTAAAAATCATTGTATGAGACTCTAATAAAACAAGCATCAGCTTGGAACTGTGTGTTATTTTAATCAGTCTTACCCTGGCAGAAAACACTCCTTCCCTCCAAGAAGAAGAAGTAGAGGTTTCTAGTATTGGATGGACTGCTGCCCTATGCTTCACAGCATTAAAAAGGTCAAAATTGGTGAAAATGTTTTGGATTAGATTTTACCACTCTGCTACAAGTTGTGTAATTATTTATGCCTGTCGTGGTTTAACCCCAGCCAGCAGCTAAGCACCACACAGCCGCTCACTCACTCCCCCTCCAGCCAGTGGGATGGGGGAGAAAATCGGGAAAAAGAAGCAAAACCCGCGGGTTGAGATAAGAACGGTTTAATAGAACAGAAAAGAAGGAACTAATAATGATAATGATAACACTAATAAAATGACAACAGCAATAATGAAAGGATTGGAATGTACAAATGATGCGCAGTACAATTGCTCACCACCCGCCGACCAACACCCAGCTAGTCCCCCGAGCGGCGATTCCCCGCCCCCACTTCCCAGTTCCTATACTAGATGGGACGTCACATGGTAAGGAGTACCCTGTTGGCCAGTTTGGGTCAGGTGCCCTGGCTGTGTCCTGTGCCAACTTCTTGTGCCCCTCCAGCTTTCTCGCTGGCTGGGCATGAGAAGCTGAAAAATCCTTGACATTAGTCTAAACACTACTTAGCAACAACTGAAAACATCAGTGTTATCAACATTCTTCACATACTGAACTCAAAACATAGCACCGTACCAGCTACTAGGAAGACAGTTAACTCTATCCCAGCTGAAACTAGGACAATGCCTTTGATACGTAGTGGGATGAGGCTGGGAGTTAAGATTTCAGACGTGCCTAGGGCATGCTCAGGCAGCTTTTTGCCATCATGCTAGCACATTTACAATAAACCATCATTCTTCAGCCCTCTCCTGAGCTGAGGCACCGTCAGCACGTACATGCACAATGCTGGTCTAACACATAACACTGTGTTACTGGTTGTTACTTTAGCAGTAGCGACGTGCGGCCGTCTGACGGGGTAATGTGTCTTGCAGAATGAGGCGATGCTCTAAATGAGTCAGATGATAATGCAACACGGGGTCTATTTGGCTTGTTCCCACCGAGGTGCACGGATTATCCACCCTATATGCCTCTGTATTCATTCCCGGACTCCCATCAGCAGTGAAAGAATGCTTTCCCTCCAAGAAGAAATGGGGTTGAGAAACTGGTTCCGTTTATGCCGTTCTCCTTAGGCCTGTCCCACAAACCGTGGTGCAGGCTGAGTGCACCAGGGTTTGGTTCCTTCTGCTGGGGGGCTGTACAATGAGATGGACAGCGGTGAGGACCAGGGAATGGATAGAGAGTTGACCAGATGGAGAACAAGCCATAAATAAGGGAAGATATCCATGAGTTGCTCTTCTTTAGCACTGGTTCTGTCAGGAGGAGGATGTCCCACTTCCCTGATCTTAGATGCAGCTGCATAAGAAAGGGCCTTTACCCTGCAAGAGCTGGGCTGGCTGAGGCTACAACCTACACACAAAGACATTTTGATGTCTCAGTCCGGAAAATGCCACTGCAGAATTATGGGCAAGATGTGCATCCATTTTGGAAAATCATTTTAGATGGTAAAGAACATGGGTTAATGAAATCTAAACAAAAATGGTTTTTATTTTAACTGGGATAGGCATTCTTTTAACTTTGAGAAAGCACCTTGTTCTTTAAAGCAGTGGCTGCTTTCTGAAAGGAAAGGGAAAGGTACTTAAAAAAGAACAAGCAGAAACAAGCAAGCTCTTCCCTCTCTTCCCCTTGGCATCCCATAAATGCTGGAAAAAGCCACACGCTTGCTTCTGTTGTCCTAAAAGCGGATTCGGTACATGGTGTGCAACAGAACAATCTCACACAGGCGGGAGAGATACTGTTTTATTCTGCGCACGGTGCTCCGTGGACTTTGCACAAATCAAGCACGCCAGATTCATCAGGTGTGTCCCTTTTATACAGTAACAATTGCATCTAATTTATTAAACTACTCCTACCTAATACATATTCAAACTGATGCATGTGCGTAGCATTACGTAACCGTGATGCATCAGATGCCTTCTCTGCACGCGCAGGGGTCTCAGCTGTTCTTTGGTGGTCTTTTGAGGGGGTATCCCTGTAGGGGAACAAGGCACGAACGGAGAAGAAAGGGTACAAGGCATAATTGTTAAAGAAACTACACAAGACACGATTGTTCAAGTTTGCTGACAAGTTTGCTGGGCAGCACAAAAGTAGATACTGCTCAGGGACAAGTTTGATAAAGCAGGCACAGAAAGTAGAACAAGGTCGGGCGTACGTGACGGACAGCAGGATGCAAGACAGAATACAGGCAGAAGACATCATTCGCGTGATCAGAAGACATTATCCAATTAGACTATTGTTTAGATGCGTGAACGGCACATGTTAACCAATCAACAAATGACCTACGCATGAATAGATACTAAACCACTATATAACCAAGTATTGCGCAGCTAATAAACGGAGAAATCGCTTGATCCACAGTATCTGTGTTGGTCCGTTTTCTCCCCAGGGCGAGTCCCTGGCGATGCGTCGTTTTCCCTAGATTGTCGCAGCGGAGAAGTGCGGCAAGTGGTGACCCCGACGTGATCGCGGGCACGGAGTGCCGTGGACGCGGAGTGCGCGAGTGTTTTGCCTGGCCAGGCGAGTGGAAGATAGCTCTCGGAGCGATCCTGCCGGTGACGATGGCATCCATCGGAACAATTATTAAGGTATTAAAGGCGGTAGGCAGGGAGGTGGACTGTGGGGTGCATACATCTCCAGTCACAGTTCTCATCCAGTGGATGATACAACGGGGCTTCATAGTAAAGCCGGGAGAGATATTTGATGCGTCGCGGCTGCGAGCTGCGCACGAGGAGTTAGTGGAGGAGTGTTTGAGTGGAAAGAAAGGAGCTGCTGATAAGCTCGCGGCTCTTGGTTCAGTGCTGACTGTGTTAAAGAAGGGGAGAGAGATAAAAGCGGTTTGGATGGCGGCTACGGCGATGTTGCGCGGAGAGACGGGAGGAGAGGTGGTTGATTTATTAGAGGTGCAAGCTGACAAAGAAAGTAAAGATACTGCAGCTGTCGGAGGAGAGGAGGTATTGGAAAAACAAGTAGAGAGATTGAAAAAGGTGGAGGATGCTCCGGATGCATTGGCATTTCCAGTCTCCCGCGAGCAAGTGAGGGATCCTTCCTTTGGGGATCCACCCCTTCCCCCGCCAGGGTTGTTTTCGCACGAGGCAGATGACCCCCCAAGTATGTCTCACCAGCGCGTAGTACAATCACAGGTCCTAGTGCTAGTGCACCACCAATGTCTTTGATGGAGATAGATTCGGATGAGAAAGAGAGTTGTATTAGAAGGAAATTGCAAGCAGATGCGGTTCCATTGCCAGACTCGAATGAGGAGAGCCCACTGAATCCAGGACAGAATCAGAGCACTGAGGTAGCGGAGGTTTTGGCGAAATTTAGGAATCTAGCGGCGACTACTGGACAGACAGTGCAACATGCTCAAAGCGTTGTAGATCGTGCGGCACAACCTCCGGTGTTTACGGATTGGAAATTAATAGCAAAAAATTGTATTCTAGAGGGTGTGGATTTTAAACCTTCAGATGAAGGGGAGGCGTTAGTGTGTCCGTTGTTAATCACTCCAGATGGACCGAGATGGCAACCGTTAGATTACAAATTAGTAAAGGAATGGCAGGTGAGCTATAGAGATGATGGACTGAATGGCCCGAGAACGCGAGCTCTGTTAGATGTGATATATGCTCAACCATTACTACCATTTGATTCGAGACAGTTGGCGCGTGCAGCACTCACGGCACCTTTGATGTGCCTTTGGGAGCAAGCGTTTAAAGAGGAAGCAGAAGCAGTTGTTTTGGACTCTCTTACTCCAGGACATAATTTAGCAGGGGTCTCTATGGCACAGTTAATAGGGACCGGAGACCATGCAGCCCCTCAAAATCAGGCTGGATTGCGAGGTCGGGCGATAGCAGCTTCTTCACATTGTGCTAGGAGTGCATTTATGAAGGTCAGTAAGTTTGAAAAGAAAAGAGTTCCGTATACAAAGGTTATTCACCTTCCTTGTGGGAGAAGGAGCCGGACGTTTGCCTTTTCAGAGAGGGGCTCTGCAGAGGAAAAGCAGCAGGAGCTGTATCGCCTGTGGGAAAGCACAGATCTGCATGGCTGTTGTGCTGTGAATAGGCTGCCAAGGGAAGGTGCAGACCAGCAACAGCTTTCAGGGCTAGCACATTCCTTGTGGGAGAAGGAGCCGGACGTTTACCTTTTCCGAATGGGGCTCTGCAGAGGAATAGCATCATGAGCTGCAGCGTGTCTGGGAAAGCACAGATCCGCAGGGCTGTTGTGCTGTGAATAGGCTGCCAAGGGAAGGTGCAGACCAGCAACAGCTTTCAGGCTTAGCACCTTCCTTGTGGGAGAAGGAGCCGGATTTTTGCCTTTTCCGAAAGGGGCTCTGCAGAGGAAAAGAGTCATGATATGGACCATCTGTGAGAAAGCACAGATCCGCAGGGCTGTTGTGCTGTGAATAGGCTGCCAAGGGAAGGTGCAGACCAGCAACAGCTTTCAGGGCTACCGGCTTCCTTGTGGGAGAAGGAGCCCGATTTTTGCCTTTTCCGAAAGAGGCTCTGCAGAGGAAAAGCAGCAGGAGCTGTATCGCCTGTGGGAAAGCACAGATCCGCAGGGCTGTTGTGCTGTGAATAGGCTGCCAAGGGAAGGTGCAGACCAGCACCAGCTTTCAGGCTTAGCACCTTCCTTGTGGGAGAAGGAGCCGGACGTTTACCTTTTCCGAATGGGGCTCTGCAGAGGAATAGCATCATGAGCTGCAGCGTGTCTGGGAAAGCACAGATCCGCAGGGCTGTTGTGCTGTGAATAGGCTGCCAAGGGAAGGTGCAGACGAGCAACAGCTTTCAGGCTTAGCACCTTCCTTGTGGGAGAAGGAGCTGGACGTTTGCCTTTTCCGAATGGGGCTCTGCAGAGGAATAGCATCATGAGCTGTATCGTCTCTGGGAAAGCACAGATCCGCAGGGCTGTTGTGCTGTGAATAGGCTGCCAAGGGAAGGTGCAGACCAGCAACAGCTTTCAGGGCTAGCGCCTTCCTTGTGGGAGAAGGAGCCTGACGTTTGTCTTTTCCGAAAGGGGCTCTGCAGAGAAAAAGCAGCAGGAGCAGTATCGTCTGTGGGAAAGCACAGATCCGCAGGGCTGTTGTGCTGTGAATAGGCTGCCAAGGGAAGGTGCAGACCAGCAACAGCTTTCAGGCTTAGCACCTTCCTTGTGGGAGAAGGAGCCGGACGTTTGCCTTTTCCGAATGGGGCTCTGCAGAGAAAAAGCAGCAGGAGCTGTATCGCCTGTGGGAAAGCACAGATCCGCAGGGCTGTTGTGCTGTGAATAGGCTGCCAAGGGAAGGTGCAGACCAGCAACAGCTTTCAGGCTTAGCACCTTCCTTGTGGGAGAAGGAGCCGGACGTTTGCCTTTTCCGAAGGGGGCTCTGCAGAGGAAAAGCATCATGAGCTGTATCGCCTGTGGGAAAGCAGAGCTCCGCAGGGCTGTTGTGCTGTGAATAGGCTGCCAAGGGAAGGTGCAGACCAGCAACAGCTTTCAGGCTTAGCACCTTCCTTGTGGGAGAAGGAGCCGGACGTTTGCCTTTTCCGAAAGAGGCTCTGCAGAGGAAAAGCAGCAGGAGCAGTATCGTCTGTGGGAAAGCACAGATCCGCAGGGCTGTTGTGCTGTGAATAGGCTGCAAGGGAAGGTGCAGACCAGCAAGAGCTTTCAGGCTTAGCACCTTCCTTGTGGGAGAAGGAGCCGGACGTTTGCCTTTTCAGAGAGGGGCTCTGCAGAGGAAAAGCAGCAGGAGCTGTATCGTCTCTGGGAAAGCACAGATCCGCAGGGCTGTTGTGCTGTGAACAGGCTGCCAAGGGAAGGTGCAGACGAGCAACAGCTTTCAGGGCTAGCAACTTTTTTGTGGGAGAAGGAGCCGGACGTTTGCCTTTTCCGAAAGGGGCTCTGCAGAGAAAAAGCAGCAGGAGCTGTAGCGTGTCTGGGAAAGCACAGATCCGCAGGGCTGTTGTGCTGTGAATAGGCTGCCAAGGGAAGGTGCAGACCAGCAACAGCTTTCAGGGCTAGCGCCTTCCTTGTGGGAGAAGGAGCCGGACGTTTACCTTTTCCGAATGGGGCTCTGCAGAGGAATAGCATCATGAGCTGCAGCGTGTCTGGGAAAGCACAGATCCGCAGGGCTGTTGTGCTGTGAATAGGCTGCCAAGGGAAGGTGCAGACCAGCAACAGCTTTCAGGGCTACCGCCTTCCTTGTGGAGAAGGAGCCGGACGTTTGCCTTTTCCGAAAGGGGCTCTGCAGAGGAAAAGAGTCATGATATGGAGCATCTGTGAGAAAGCACAGATCCGCAGGGTTGTTGTGCTGTGAATAGGCTGCCAAGGGAAGGTGCAGACGAGCAAGAGCTTTCAGGCTTAGCACCTTCCTTGTGGGAGAAGGAGCCGGACGTTTGCCTTTTCCGAAAGGGGCTCTGCAGAGGAAAAGCATCATGAGCTGTAGCGTGTCTGGGAAAGCACAGATCCGCAGAGCTGTTGTGCTGTGAATAGGCTGCCAAGGGAAGGTGCAGACCAGCAACAGCTTTCAGGGCTAGAACCTTCCTTGTGGGAGAAGGAGCCGGACGTTTGCCTTTTCCGAAAGAGGCTCTGCAGAGGAAAAGCATCATGAGCTTTATTGTATGTGGGAAAGCACAGATCCGCAGGGCTGTTGTGCTGTGAATAGGCTGCCAAGGGAAGGTGCAGACCAGCAACAGCTTTCAGGGCTAGCGCCTTCCTTGTGGGAGAAGGAGCCGGACGTTTACCTTTTCCGAATGGGGCTCTGCAGAGGAATAGCATCATGAGCTGCAGCGTGTCTGGGAAAGCACAGATCCGCAGGGCTGTTGTGCTGTGAATAGGCTGCCAAGGGAAGGTGCAGACGAGCAACAGCTTTCAGACTTAGCACCTTCCTTGTGGGAGAAAGAGCCGGACGTTTGCCTTTTCCGAAAGAGGCTCTGCAGAGGAAAAGCATCATGAGCTGTAGCGTGTCTGGGAAAGCACAGATCCGCAGGGCTGTTGTGCTGTGAATAGGCTGCCAAGGGAAGGTGCAGACCAGCAACAGCTTTCAGGCTTAGCACCTTCCTTGTGGGAGAAGGAGCCGGACGTTTGCCTTTTCCGAATGGGGCTCTACAGAGAAAAAGCAGCAGGAGCAGTATCGTCTGTGGGAAAGCACAGATCCGCAGGGCTGTTGTGCTGTGAATAGGCTGCCAAGGGAAGGTGCAGACCAGCAAGAGCTTTCAGCGCTACCGCCTTCCTTGTGGGAGAAGGAGCTGAATTTTTGCCTTATCAGAGAGGGGCTCTGCAGAGGAAAAGCATCATGAGCTGTATCGCCTGTGGGAAAGCACAGATCCGCAGGGCTGTTGTGCTGTGAACAGTCTGCCAATGGAAGGTGCAGACCAGCAACAGCTTTCAGGCTTAGCGCCTTCCTTGTGGGAGAAGGAGCCGGACGTTTGCCTTTTCCGAATGGGGCTCTGCAGAGAAAAAGCAGCAGGAGCAGTATCGCCTGTGGGAAAGCACAGATCCGCAGGGCTGTTGTGCTGTGAATAGGCTGCCAAGGGAAGGTGCAGACGAGCAACAGCTTTCAGGCTTAGCGCCTTCCTTGTGGGAGAAGGAGCTGAATTTTTGCCTTATCAGAGAGGGGCTCTGCAGAGGAAAAGCATCATGAGCTGCATCGTCTCTGGGAAAGCACAGATCCGCAGGGCTGTTGTGCTGTGAACAGGCTGCCAAGGGAAGGTGCAGACCAGCAACAGCTTTCAGGCTTAGCACCTTCCTTGTGGGAGAAGGAGCTGGACGTTTGCCTTTTCCGAAAGGCGCTCGGCAGAGGAAAAGCAGCAGGAGCTGTATCGCCTGTGGGAAAGCACAGATCCGCAAGGCTGTTGTGCTGTGAATAGGCTGCCAAGGGAAGGTGCAGACGAGCAACAGCTTTCAGGGCTAGCGCCTTCCTTGTGGGAGAAGGAGCCGGACGTTTGCCTTTTCCGAATGGGGCTCTGCAGAGGAATAGCAGCAGGAGCTGTATCGCCTGTGGGAAAGCACAGATCCGCAGGGCTGTTGTGCTGTGAATAGGCTGCCAAGGGAAGGTGCAGACCAGCAACAGCTTTCAGGCTTAGCACCTTCCTTGTGGGAGAAGGAGCCGGACGTTTGCCTTTTCAGAGAGGGGCTCTGCAGAGGAAAAGCAGCAGGAGCTGTATCGCCTGTGGGAAAGCACAGATGCGCAGGGCTGTTGTGCTGTGAATAGGCTGCCAAGGGAAGGTGCAGACCAGCAACAGCTTTCAGGCTTAGCACCTTCCTTGTGGGAGAAGGAGCCGGATGTTTGTCTTTTCCGAATGGGGCTCTGCAGAGAAAAAGCAGCAGGAGCAGTATCGTCTGTGGGAAAGCACAGATCCGCAGGGCTGTTGTGCTGTGAATAGGCTGCCAAGGGAAGGTGCAGACCAGCAACAGCTTTCAGGCTTAGCACCTTCCTTGTGGGAGAAGGAGCCGGACGTTTGCCTTTTCCGAATGGGGCTCTACAGAGAAAAAGCAGCAGGAGCAGTATCGTCTGTGGGAAAGCACAGATCCGCAGGGCTGTTGTGCTGTGAATAGGCTGCCAAGGGAAGGTGCAGACCAGCAAGAGCTTTCAGCGCTACCGCCTTCCTTGTGGGAGAAGGAGCTGAATTTTTGCCTTATCAGAGAGGGGCTCTGCAGAGGAAAAGCATCATGAGCTGTATCGCCTGTGGGAAAGCACAGCTCCGCAGGGCTGTTGTGCTGTGAACAGTCTGCCAATGGAAGGTGCAGACCAGCAACACCTTTCAGGCTTAGCGCCTTCCTTGTGGGAGAAGGAGCCGGACGTTTGCCTTTTCCGAATGGGGCTCTGCAGAGAAAAACCAGCAGGAGCAGTATCGCCTGTGGGAAAGCACAGATCCGCAGGGCTGTTGTGCTGTGAACAGGCTGCCAAGGGAAGGTGCAGACCAGCAACAGCTTTCAGGCTTAGCACCTTCCTTGTGGGAGAAGGAGCTGGACGTTTGCCTTTTCCGAAAGGCGCTCGGCAGAGGAAAAGCAGCAGGAGCTGTATCGCCTCTGGGAAAGCACAGATCCGCAGGGCTGTTGTGCTGTGAATAGGCTGCCAAGGGAAGGTGCAGACCAGCAACAGCTTTCAGGGCTAGCACCTTCCTTGTGGGAGAAGGAGCTGAATTTTTGCCTTATCAGAGAGGGGCTCTGCAGAGGAAAAACATCATGAGCTGCATCGTCTCTGGGAAAGCACAGATCCGCAGGGCTGTTGTGCTGTGAACAGGCTGCCAAGGGAAGGTGCAGCCTAGCAAGAGCTTTCAGGGCTACCGCCTTCCTTGTGGGAGAAGGAGCCGGACGTTTGCCTTTTCAGAGAGGGGCTCTGCAGAGGAAAAGCAGCAGGAGCTGTATCGCCTGTGGGAAAGCACAGATGCGCAGGGCTGTTGTGCTGTGAATAGGCTGCCAAGGGAAGGTGCAGACCAGCAACAGCTTTCAGGGCTAGCGGCTTCCTTGTGGGAGAAGGAGCCGGACGTTTACCTTTTCCGAATGGGGCTCTGCAGAGGAATAGCATCATGAGCTGCAGCGTGTCTGGGAAAGCACAGATCCGCAGGGCTGTTGTGCTGTGAATAGGCTGCCAAGGGAAGGTGCAGACCAGCAACAGCTTTCAGGCTTAGCACCTTCCTTGTGGGAGAAGGAGCCGGATGTTTGTCTTTTCCGAATGGGGCTCTTCAGAGAAAAAGCAGCAGGAGCAGTATCGTCTGTGGGAAAGCACAGGTCCGCAGGGCTGTTGTGCTGTGAATAGGCTGCCAAGGGAAGGTGCAGACCAGCAACAGCTTTCAGGCTTAGCACCTTCCTTGTGGGAGAAGGAGCCGGACGTTTGCCTTTTCCGAATGGGGCTCTACAGAGAAAAAGCAGCAGGAGCAGTATCGTCTGTGGGAAAGCACAGATCCGCAGGGCTGTTGTGCTGTGAATAGGCTGCCAAGGGAAGGTGCAGACCAGCAAGAGCTTTCAGCGCTACCGCCTTCCTTGTGGGAGAAGGAGCTGAATTTTTGCCTTATCAGAGAGGGGCTCTGCAGAGGAAAAGCATCATGAGCTGTATCGCCTGTGGGAAAGCACAGCTCCGCAGGGCTGTTGTGCTGTGAACAGTCTGCCAATGGAAGGTGCAGACCAGCAACAGCTTTCAGGCTTAGCGCCTTCCTTGTGGGAGAAGGAGCCGGACGTTTGCCTTTTCCGAATGGGGCTCTGCAGAGAAAAAGCAGCAGGAGCAGTATCGCCTGTGGGAAAGCACAGATCCGCAGGGCTGTTGTGCTGTGAACAGGCTGCCAAGGGAAGGTGCAGACCAGCAACAGCTTTCAGGCTTAGCACCTTCCTTGTGGGAGAAGGAGCCTGACTTTTGCCTTTTCCGAAAAGGGCTCTGCAGAGGAAAAGCAGCAGGAGCTGTATCGCCTGTGGGAAAGCACAGATCCGCAGGGCTGTTGTGCTGTGAATAGGCTGCCAAGGGAAGGTGCAGACCAGCAACAGCTTTCAGGGCTAGCACCTTCCTTGTGGGAGAAGGAGCCTGACGTTTGCCTTTTCCGAAGGGGGCTCTGCAGAGGAAAAGCATCATGAGCTGTATCGCCTGTGGGAAAGCACAGATCCGCAGGGCTGTTGTGCTGTGAACAGGCTGCCAAGGGAAGGTGCAGACCAGCAACAGCTTTCAGGCTTAGCACCTTCCTTGTGGGAGAAGGAGCCGGACGTTTGCCTTTTCCGAAAGGGGCTCTGCAGAGGAAAAGAGTCATGATATGGAGCATCTGTGGGAAAGCACAGATCCTCAGGGCTGTTGTGCTGTGAATAGGCTGCCAAGGGAAGGTGCAGACGAGCAACAGCTTTCAGGCTTAGCACCTTCCTTGTGGGAGAAAGAGCCGGACGTTTGCCTTTTCCGAAAGAGGCTCTGCAGAGGAAAAGCATCATGAGCTGTAGCGTGTCTGGGAAAGCACAGATACGCAGGGCTGTTGTGCTGTGAATAGGCTGCCAAGGGAAGGTGCAGACCAGCAACAGCTTTTAGGCTTAGCACCTTCCTTGTGGGAGAAGGAGCCTGACGTTTGCCTTTTCCGAAGGGGGCTCTGCAGAGGAAAAGCATCATGAGCTGTATCGTCTGCGGGAAAGCAGAGCTCCGCAGGGCTGTTGTGCTGTGAATAGGCTGCCAAGGGAAGGTGCAGACCAGCAACAGCTTTCAGGCTTAGCACCTTCCTTGTGGGAGAAGGAGCCTGACGTTTGCCTTTTCCGAAGGGGGCTCTACAGAGAAAAAGCAGCAGGAGCAGTATCGTCTGTGGGAAAGCACAGATCCGCAGGGCTGTTGTGCTGTGAACAGGCTGCCAAGGGAAGGTGCAGACGAGCAACAGCTTTCAGACTTAGCACCTTCCTTGTGGGAGAAGGAGCGGGACGTTTGCCTTTTCCGAAAGGGGCTCTGCAGAGGAAAAGCAGCAGGAGCTGTATCGTCTCTGGGAAAGCACAGATCCGCAGGGCTGTTGTGCTGTGAATAGGCTGCACGGGGAAGGTGCAGACGAGCAACAGCTTTCAGGGCTAGCAACTTTTTTGTGGGAGAAGGAGCCGGACGTTTGCCTTTTCCGAAAGGGGCTCTGCAGAGGAAAAACATCATGAGCTGTATCGCCTGTGGGAAAGCACAGCTCCGCAGGACTGTTGTGCTGTGAATAGGCTGCCAATGGAAGGTGCAGACCAGCAACAGCTTTCAGGGCTAGCGCCTTCCTTGTGGGAGAAGGAGCCGGACGTTTGCCTTTTCCGAATGGGGCTCTGCAGAGGAATAGCAGCAGGAGCTGTATCGCCTGTGGGAAAGCACAGATCCGCAGGGCTGTTGTGCTGTGAATAGGCTGCCAAGGGAAGGTGCAGACCAGCAACAGCTTTCAGGCTTAGCACCTTCCTTGTGGGAGAAGGAGCCGGACGTTTGCCTTTTCAGAGAGGGGCTCTGCAGAGGAAAAGCAGCAGGAGCAGTATCGTCTGTGGGAAAGCACAGATCCGCAGGGCTGTTGTGCTGTGAACAGGCTGCCAAGGGAAGGTGCAGACCAGCAACAGCTTTCAGCGCTACCGCCTTCCTTGTGGGAGAAGGAGCTGAATTTTTGCCTTATCAGAGAGGGGCTCTGCAGAGGAAAAGCATCATGAGCTGTATCGCCTGTGGGAAAGCACAGCTCCGCAGGGCTGTTGTGCTGTGAACAGTCTGCCAATGGAAGGTGCAGACCAGCAACAGCTTTCAGGCTTAGCGCCTTCCTTGTGGGAGAAGGAGCCGGACGTTTGCCTTTTCCGAATGGGGCTCTGCAGAGAAAAAGCAGCAGGAGCAGTATCGCCTGTGGGAAAGCACAGATCCGCAGGGCTGTTGTGCTGTGAACAGGCTGCCAAGGGAAGGTGCAGACCAGCAACAGCTTTCAGGCTTAGCACCTTCCTTGTGGGAGAAGGAGCCGGACTTTTGCCTTTTCCGAAAGGGGCTCTGCAGACAAAAAGCAGCAGGAGCTGTATCGCCTGTGGGAAAGCACAGCTCCGCAGGGCTGTTGTGCTGTGAACAGTCTGCCAATGGAAGGTGCAGACCAGCAACAGCTTTCAGGCTTAGCGCCTTCCTTGTGGGAGAAGGAGCCGGACGTTTGCCTTTTCCGAATGGGGCTCTGCAGAGAAAAAGCAGCAGGAGCAGTATCGCCTGTGGGAAAGCACAGATCCGCAGGGCTGTTGTGCTGTGAACAGGCTGCCAAGGGAAGGTGCAGACCAGCAACAGCTTTCAGGCTTAGCACCTTCCTTGTAGGAGAAGGAGCCGGACTTTTGCCTTTTCCGAAAGGGGCTCTGCAGACAAAAAGCAGCAGGAGCTGTATCGCCTGTGGGAAAGCACAGATCCGCAGGGCTGTTGTGCTGTGAACAGGCTGCCAAGGGAAGGTGCAGACCAGCAACAGCTTTCAGGGCTAGCGCCTTCCTTGTGGGAGAAGGAGCCAGACATTTGCCTTTTCAGAGAGGGGCTCTGCAGAGGAAAAGCAGCAGAAGATGTATCGCCTGTGGGAAAGCACAGATCCGCAGGGCTGTTGTGTTGTGAATAGGCTGCCAAGGGAAGGTGCAGACCAGCAACAGCTTTCAGGCTTAGCACCTTCCTTGTGGGAGAAGGAGCCGGACGTTTGCCTTTTCCGAATGGGGCTCTACAGAGAAAAAGCAGCAGGAGCAGTATCGTCTGTGGGAAAGCACAGATCCGCAGGGCTGTTGTGCTGTGAATAGGCTGCCAAGGGAAGGTGCAGACGAGCAAGAGCTTTCAGGGGTAGCAACTTTTTTGTGGGAGAAGGAGCCGGACGTTTGCCTTTTCCGAATGGGGCTCTGCAGAGGAAAAGCAGCAGGAGCTGTATCGCCTGTGGGAAAGCACAGATCCGCAGGGCTGTTGTGCTGTGAACAGGCTGCCAAGGGAAGGTGCAGACCAGCAACAGCTTTCAGGGCTACCTCCTTCCTTGTGGCAGAAGGAGCCGGATTTTTGCCTTATAGGAGACGGGCTCTGCAGAGGAAAAACATCATGAGCTGCATCGTCTCTGGGAAAGCACAGATCCGCAGGGCTGTTGTGCTGTGAACAGGCTGCCAAGGGAAGGTGCAGCCTAGCAAGAGCTTTCAGGCTTAGCACCTTCCTTGTGGGAGAAGGAGCCGGATGTTTGTCTTTTCCGAATGGGGCTCTGCAGAGAAAAAGCAGCAGGAGCAGTATCGTCTGTGGGAAAGCACAGATCCGCAGGGCTGTTGTGCTGTGAATAGGCTGCCAAGGGAAGGTGCAGACCAGCAACAGCTTTCAGGCTTAGCACCTTCCTTGTGGGAGAAGGAGCCGGACGTTTGCCTTTTCCGAATGGGGCTCTGCAGAGAAAAAGCAGCAGGAGCAGTATCGTCTGTGGGAAAGCACAGATCCGCAGGGCTGTTGTGCTGTGAACAGGCTGCCAAGGGAAGGTGCAGACCAGCAAGAGCTTTCAGGGCTACCGCCTTCCTTGTGGGAGAAGGAGCTGAATTTTTGCCTTATCAGAGAGGGGCTCTGCAGAGGAAAAGCATCATGAGCTGTATCGCCTGTGGGAAAGCACAGCTCCGCAGGGCTGTTGTGCTGTGAACAGTCTGCCAATGGAAGGTGCAGACCAGCAACAGCTTTCAGGCTTAGCGCCTTCCTTGTGGGAGAAGGAGCCGGACGTTTGCCTTTTCCGAATGGGGCTCTGCAGAGAAAAAGCAGCAGGAGCAGTATCGCCTGTGGGAAAGCACAGATCCGCAGGGCTGTTGTGCTGTGAACAGGCTGCCAAGGGAAGGTGCAGACCAGCAACAGCTTTCAGGCTTAGCACCTTCCTTGTGGGAGAAGGAGCCGGACTTTTGCCTTTTCCGAAAGGGGCTCTGCAGACAAAAAGCAGCAGGAGCTGTATCGCCTGTGGGAAAGCACAGATCCGCAGGGCTGTTGTGCTGTGAACAGGCTGCCAAGGGAAGGTGCAGACCAGCAAGAGCTTTAAGGCTTAGCACCTTCCTTGTGGGAGAAGGAGCCGGACGTTTGCCTTTTCCGAAAGGGGCTCTGCAGAGGAAAAGCAGCAGAAGATGTATCGCCTGTGGGAAAGCACAGATCCGCAGGGCTGTTGTGCTGTGAATAGGCTGCCAAGGGAAGGTGCAGACGAGCCACAGCTTTCAGGCTTAGCACCTTCCTTGTGGGAGAAGGACCCGGACGTTTGCCTTTTCCGAAAGGGGCTCTGCAGAGGAAAAGCATCATGAGCTGTAGCGTGTCTGGGAAAGCACAGATGCGCAGGGCTGTTGTGCTGTGAACAGTCTGCCAATGGAAGGTGCAGACCAGCAACAGCTTTCAGGCTTAGCGCCTTCCTTGTGGGAGAAGGAGCCGGACGTTTGCCTTTTCCGAATGGGGCTCTGCAGAGAAAAAGCAGCAGGAGCAGTATCGCCTGTGGGAAAGCACAGATCCGCAGGGCTGTTGTGCTGTGAACAGGCTGCCAAGGGAAGGTGCAGACCAGCAACAGCTTTCAGGCTTAGCACCTTCCTTGTGGGAGAAGGAGCCAGACTTTTGCCTTTTCCGAAAGGGGCTCTGCAGACAAAAAGCAGCAGGAGCTGTATCGCCTGTGGGAAAGCACAGATCCGCAGGGCTGTTGTGCTGTGAACAGGCTGCCAAGGGAAGGTGCAGACCAGCAAGAGCTTTCAGGCTTAGCACCTTCCTTGTGGGAGAAGGAGCCGGACGTTTGCCTTTTCCGAAAGGGGCTCTGCAGAGGAAAAGCATCATGAGCTGTAGCGTGTCTGGGAAAGCACAGATCCGCAGGGCTGTTGTGTTGTGAATAGGCTGCCAAGGGAAGGCGCAGACGAGCAACAGCTTTCAGGGCTAGCGCCTTCCTTGTGGGAGAAGGACCCGGACGTTTGCCTTTTCCGAAAGGGGCTCTGCAGAGGAAAAGCATCATGAGCTGTATCGTCTCTGGGAAAGCACAGATCCGCAGGGCTGTTGTGCTGTGAATAGGCTGCACGGGGAAGGTGCAGACGAGCAACAGCTTTCAGGGCTAGCAACTTTTTTGTGGGAGAAGGAGCCGGACGTTTGCCTTTTCCGAAAGGGGCTCTGCAGAGAAAAAGCAGCAGGAGCAGTATCGCCTGTGGGAAAGCACAGATCCGCAGGGCTGTTGTGCTGTGAATAGGCTGCCAAGGGAAGGTGCAGACGAGCCACAGCTTTCAGGCTTAGCACCTTCCTTGTGGGAGAAGGAGCCGGACGTTTGCCTTTTCCGAATGGGGCTCTACAGACAAAAAGCAGCAGGAGCTGTATCGCCTGTGGGAAAGCACAGCTCCGCAGGGCTGTTGTGCTGTGAACAGTCTGCCAATGGAAGGTGCAGACCAGCAACAGCTTTCAGGGCTAGCGCCTTCCTTGTGGGAGAAGGAGCCAGACATTTGCCTTTTCAGAGAGGGGCTCTGCAGAGGAAAAGCAGCAGAAGATGTATCGCCTGTGGGAAAGCACAGATCCGCAGGGCTGTTGTGTTGTGAATAGGCTGCCAAGGGAAGGTGCAGACCAGCAACAGCTTTCAGGCTTAGCACCTTCCTTGTGGGAGAAGGAGCCGGACGTTTGCCTTTTCCGAATGGGGCTCTACAGAGAAAAAGCAGCAGGAGCAGTATCGTCTGTGGGAAAGCACAGATCCGCAGGGCTGTTGTGCTGTGAATAGGCTGCACGGGGAAGGTGCAGACGAGCAAGAGCTTTCAGGGCTAGCAACTTTTTTGTGGGAGAAGGAGCCGGACGTTTGCCTTTTCCGAATGGGGCTCTGCAGAGGAAAAGCAGCAGGAGCTGTATCGCCTGTGGGAAAGCACAGATCCGCAGGGCTGTTGTGCTGTGAACAGGCTGCCAAGGGAAGGTGCAGACCAGCAACAGCTTTCAGGGCTACCTCCTTCCTTGTGGCAGAAGGAGCCGGATTTTTGCCTTATAGGAGAGGGGCTCTGCAGAGGAAAAACATCATGAGCTGCATCGTCTCTGGGAAAGCACAGATCCGCAGGGCTGTTGTGCTGTGAATAGGCTGCCAAGGGAAGGTGCAGACCAGCAACAGCTTTCAGGCTTAGCACCTTCCTTGTGGGAGAAGGAGCCGGATGTTTGTCTTTTCCGAATGGGGCTCTGCAGAGAAAAAGCAGCAGGAGCAGTATCGTCTGTGGGAAAGCACAGATCCACAGGGCTGTTGTGCTGTGAATAGGCTGCCAAGGGAAGGTGCAGACCAGCAACAGCTTTCAGGCTTAGCACCTTCCTTGTGGGAGAAGGAGCCGGACGTTTGCCTTTTCCGAATGGGGCTCTGCAGAGAAAAAGCAGCAGGAGCAGTATCGTCTGTGGGAAAGCACAGATCCGCAGGGCTGTTGTGCTGTGAACAGGCTGCCAAGGGAAGGTGCAGACCAGCAAGAGCTTTCAGGCTTAGCACCTTCCTTGTGGGAGAAGGATCCGGACGTTTGCCTTTTCCGAAAGGGGCTCTGCAGAGGAAAAGCAGCAGGAGCTGTATCGCCTGTGGGAAAGCACAGATCCGCAGGGCTGTTGTGCTGTGAATAGGCTGCCAAGGGAAGGTGCAGACGAGCCACAGCTTTCAGGCTTAGCACCTTCCTTGTGGGAGAAGGAGCCGGACGTTTGCCTTTTCCGAAAGGGGCTCTGCAGAGGAAAAGCATCATGAGCTGTAGCGTGTCTGGGAAAGCACAGATGCGCAGGGCTGTTGTGTTGTGAATAGGCTGCCAAGGGAAGGCGCAGACGAGCAACAGCTTTCAGGGCTAGCGCCTTCCTTGTGGGAGAAGGACCCGGACGTTTGCCTTTTCCGAAAGTGGCTCTGCAGAGGAAAAACAGCAGGAGCTGTATCGCCTGTGGGAAAGCACAGATCCGCAGGGCTGTTGTGCTGTGAATAGGCTGCCAAGGGAAGGTGCAGACCAGCAACAGCTTTCAGACTTAGCACCTTCCTTGTGGGAGAAGGAGCCGGATTTTTGCCTTTTCCGAAAGGGGCTCTGCAGAGGAAAAGCAGCAGGAGCAGTATCGCCTGTGGGAAAGCACAGCTCCGCAGGGCTGTTGTGCTGTGAACAGTCTGCCAATGGAAGGTGCAGACCAGCAACAGCTTTCAGGCTTAGCGCCTTCCTTGTGGGAGAAGGAGCCGGACGTTTGCCTTTTCCGAATGGGGCTCTGCAGAGAAAAAGCAGCAGGAGCAGTATCGCCTGTGGGAAAGCACAGATCCGCAGGGCTGTTGTGCTGTGAACAGGCTGCCAAGGGAAGGTGCAGACCAGCAACAGCTTTCAGGCTTAGCACCTTCCTTGTGGGAGAAGGAGCCGGACTTTTGCCTTTTCCGAAAGGGGCTCTGCAGAGGAAAAGCAGCAGGAGCTGTATCGCCTGTGGGAAAGCACAGATCCGCAGGGCTGTTGTGCTGTGAACAGGCTGCCAAGGGAAGGTGCAGACCAGCAAGAGCTTTCAGGGCTAGCACCTTCCTTGTGGGAGAAGGAGCCGGACGTTTGCCTTTTCCGAAAGGGGCTCTGCAGAGGAAAAGCAGCAGGAGCTGTATCGCCTGTGGGAAAGCACAGATCCGCAGGGCTGTTGTGCTGTGAATAGGCTGCCAAGGGAAGGTGCAGACCAGCAACAGCTTTCAGGGCTAGCACCTTCCTTGTGGGAGAAGGAGCCTGACGTTTGCCTTTTCCGAAGGGGGCTCTGCAGAGGAAAAGCATCATGAGCTGTATCGTCTGTGGGAAAGCAGAGCTCCGCAGGGCTGTTGTGCTGTGAACAGTCTGCCAAGGGAAGGTGCAGACCAGCAAGAGCTTTCAGGGCTACCGCCTTCCTTGTGGGAGAAGGAGCTGAATTTTTGCCTTATCAGAGAGGGGCTCTGCAGAGGAAAAGCATCATGAGCTGTATCGCCTGTGGGAAAGCACAGCTCCGCAGGACTGTTGTGCTGTGAATAGGCTGCCAAGGGAAGGTGCAGACCAGCAACAGCTTTCAGGGCTACCGCCTTCCTTGTGGGAGAAGGAGCCGGATTTTTGCCTTTTCCGAATGGGGCTCTGCAGAGGAAAAGCACCAGGAGCAGTATCGCCTGTGGGAAAGCACAGATCCGCAGGGCTGTTGTGCTGTGAACAGGCTGCCAAGGGAAGGTGCAGACCAGCAACAGCTTTCAGACTTAGCACCTTCCTTGTGGGAGAAAGAGCCGGACGTTTGCCTTTTCCGAAAGGGGCTCTGCAGAGGAAAAGCATCATGAGCTGTAGCGTGTCTGGGAAAGCACAGATCCGCAGGGCTGTTGTGCTGTGAATAGGCTGCACGGGGAAGGTGCAGACGAGCAACAGCTTTCAGGGCTAGCAACTTTTTTGTGGGAGAAGGAGCCGGACGTTTGCCTTTTCCGAATGGGGCTCTGCAGAGAAAAAGCAGCAGGAGCAGTATCGTCCCTGCGAAAGCACAGATGCGCAGGGCTGTTGTGCTGTGAATAGGCTGCCAAGGGAAGGTGCAGACCAGCAACAGCTTTCAGGGCTACCTCCTTCCTTGTGGGAGAAGGAGCCGGATTTTTGCCTTATAGGAGAGGGGCTCTGCAGAGGAAAAACATCATGAGCTGCATCGTCTCTGGGAAAGCACAGATCCGCAGGGCTGTTGTGCTGTGAACAGGCTGCCAAGGGAAGGTGCAGACCAGCAACATCTTTCAGGGCTAGCGGCTTCCTTGTGGGAGAAGGAGCCGGACGTTTACCTTTTCCGAATGGGGCTCTGCAGAGGAATAGCATCATGAGCTGCAGCGTGTCTGGGAAAGCACAGATCCGCAGGGCTGTTGTGCTGTGAATAGGCTGCCAAGGGAAGGTGCAGACCAGCAACAGCTTTCAGGCTTAGCACCTTCCTTGTGGGAGAAGGAGCCGGATGTTTGTCTTTTCCGAATGGGGCTCTGCAGAGAAAAAGCAGCAGGAGCAGTATCGTCTGTGGGAAAGCACAGATCCGCAGGGCTGTTGTGCTGTGAATAGGCTGCCAAGGGAAGGTGCAGACCAGCAACAGCTTTCAGGCTTAGCACCTTCCTTGTGGGAGAAGGAGCCGGACGTTTGCCTTTTCCGAATGGGGCTCTACAGAGAAAAAGCAGCAGGAGCAGTATCGTCTGTGGGAAAGCACAGATCCGCAGGGCTGTTGTGCTGTGAATAGGCTGCCAAGGGAAGGTGCAGACCAGCAAGAGCTTTCAGCGCTACCGCCTTCCTTGTGGGAGAAGGAGCTGAATTTTTGCCTTAACAGAGAGGGGCTCTGCAGAGGAAAAGCATCATGAGCTGTATCGCCTGTGGGAAAGCACAGCTCCGCAGGGCTGTTGTGCTGTGAACAGTCTGCCAATAGAAGGTGCAGACCAGCAACAGCTTTCAGGCTTAGCACCTTCCTTGTGGGAGAAGGAGCCGGACGTTTGCCTTTTCCGAATGGGGCTCTACAGAGAAAAAGCAGCAGGAGCAGTATCGCCTGTGGGAAAGCACAGGTCCGCAGGGCTGTTGTGCTGTGAACAGGCTGCCAAGGGAAGGTGCAGACCAGCAACAGCTTTCAGGCTTAGCACCTTCCTTGTGGGAGAAGGAGCCGGATGTTTGTCTTTTCCGAAAGGCGCTCGGCAGAGGAAAAGCAGCAGGAGCTGTATCGCCTGTGGGAAAGCACAGATCCGCAGGGCTGTTGTGCTGTGAACAGGCTGCCAAGGGAAGGTGCAGACCAGCAACAGCTTTCAGGGCTAGCACCTTCCTTGTGGGAGAAGGAGCTGAATTTTTGCCTTATCAGAGAGGGGCTCTGCAGAGGAAAAGCATCATGAGCTGTATCGCCTGTGGGAAAGCACAGCTCCGCAGGGCTGTTGTGCTGTGAATAGGCTGCCAAGGGAAGGTGCAGACCAGCAAGAGCTTTCAGGCTTAGCACCTTCCTTGTGGGAGAAGGAGTCGGACGTTTACCTTTTCCGAATGGGGCTCTGCAGAGGAATAGCATCATGAGCTGCAGCGTGTCTGGGAAAGCACAGATCCGCAGGGCTGTTGTGCTGTGAATAGGCTGCCAAGGGAAGGTGCAGACCAGCAACAGCTTTCAGGCTTAGCACCTTCCTTGTGGGAGAAGGAGCCGGACGTTTGCCTTTTCCGAATGGGGCTCTACAGAGGAATAGCAGCAGGAGCTGTATCGCCTGTGGGAAAGCACAGATCCGCAGGGCTGTTGTGCTGTGAATAGGCTGCCAAGGGAAGGTGCAGACCAGCAAGAGCTTTCAGGCTTAGCACCTTCCTTGTGGGAGAAGGAGCCGGACGTTTACCTTTTCCGAATGGGGCTCTGCAGAGGAATAGCATCATGAGCTGCAGCGTGTCTGGGAAAGCACAGATCCGCAGGGCTGTTGTGCTGTGAATAGGCTGCCAAGGGAAGGTGCAGACCAGCAACAGCTTTCAGGCTTAGCACCTTCCTTGTGGGAGAAGGAGCCGGACGTTTGCCTTTTCCGAATGGGGCTCTACAGAGAAAAAGCAGCAGGAGCAGTATCGTCTATGGGAAAGCACAGATCCGCAGGGCTGTTGTGCTGTGAATAGGCTGCCAAGGGAAGGTGCAGACCAGCAAGAGCTTTCAGCGCTACCGCCTTCCTTGTGGGAGAAGGAGCTGAATTTTTGCCTTATCAGAGAGGGGCTCTGCAGAGGAAAAGCTTCATGAGCTGTATCGCCTGTGGGAAAGCACAGCTCCGCAGGGCTGTTGTGCTGTGAACAGGCTGCCAAGGGAAGGTGCAGACCAGCAACAGCTTTCAGGCTTAGCGCCTTCCTTGTGGGAGAAGGAGCCGGACGTTTGCCTTTTCCGAATGGGGCTCTGCAGAGAAAAAGCAGCAGGAGCAGTATCGCCTGTGGGAAAGCACAGATCCGCAGGGCTGTTGTGCTGTGAACAGGCTGCCAAGGGAAGGTGCAGACCAGCAAAAGCTTTCAGGCTTAGCACCTTCCTTGTGGGAGAAGGAGCCTGACGTTTGCCTTTTCCGAAAGGGGCTCTGCAGAGGAAAAGCAGCAGGAGCTGTATCGCCTGTGGGAAAGCACAGATCCGCAGGGCTGTTGTGCTGTGAACAGGCTGCCAAGGGAAGGTGCAGACGAGCAACAGCTTTCAGTGCTAGCGCCTTCCTTGTGGGAGAAGGAGCCGGACGTTTGCCTTTTCCGAAAGGGGCTCTGCAGAGGAAAAGCAGCAGGAGCTGTATCGCCTGTGGGAAAGCACAGATCCGCAGGGCTGTTGTGCTGTGAACAGGCTGCCAAGGGAAGGTGCAGACCAGCAAGAGCTTTCAGGCTTAGCACCTTCCTTGTGGGAGAAGGAGCCTGACGTTTGCCTTTTCCGAAGGGGGCTCTGCAGAGGAAAAGCATCATGAGCTGTATCGTCTGTGGGAAAGCAGAGCTCCGCAGGGCTGTTGTGCTGTGAATAGGCTGCCAAGGGAAGGTGCAGACCAGCAAGAGCTTTCAGGGCTACCGCCTTCCTTGTGGGAGAAGGAGCTGAATTTTTGCCTTATCAGAGAGGGGCTCTGCAGAGGAAAAGCATCATGAGCTGTATCGCCTGTGGGAAAGCACAGCTCCGCAGGACTGTTGTGCTGTGAATAGGCTGCCAAGGGAAGGTGCAGACCAGCAACAGCTTTCAGGGCTACCGCCTTCCTTGTGGGAGAAGGAGCCGGATTTTTGCCTTTTCCGAATGAGGCTCTGCAGAGGAAAAGCACCAGGAGCAGTATCGCCTGTGGGAAAGCACAGATCCGCAGGGCTGTTGTGCTGTGAACAGGCTGCCAAGGGAAGGTGCAGACCAGCAACAGCTTTCAGGCTTAGCACCTTCCTTGTGGGAGAAGGAGCCGGACGTTTGCCTTTTCCGAAAGGGGCTCTGCAGAGGAAAAGAGTCATGATATGGAGCATCTGTGGGAAAGCACAGATCCGCAGGGCTGTTGTGCTGTGAATAGGCTGCCAAGGGAAGGTGCAGACCAGCAACAGCTTTCAGGGCTAGCACCTTCCTTGTGGGAGAAGGAGCTGAATTTTTGCCTTATCAGAGAGGGGCTCTGCAGAGGAAAAGCATCATGAGCTGTAGCGTGTCTGGGAAAGCACAGATCCGCAGGGCTGTTGTGCTGTGAATAGGCTGCCAAGGGAAGGTGCAGACCAGCAACAGCTTTTAGGCTTAGCACCTTCCTTGTGGGAGAAGGAGCCTGACGTTTGCCTTTTCCGAAGGGGGCTCTGCAGAGGAAAAGCATCATGAGCTGTATCGTCTGTGGGAAAGCAGAGCTCCGCAGGGCTGTTGTGCTGTGAACAGTCTGCCAAGGGAAGGTGCAGACCAGCAAGAGCTTTCAGGGCTACCGCCTTCCTTGTGGGAGAAGGAGCTGAATTTTTGCCTTATCAGAGAGGGGCTCTGCAGAGGAAAAGCATCATGAGCTGTATCGCCTGTGGGAAAGCACAGCTCCGCAGGACTGTTGTGCTGTGAATAGGCTGCCAAGGGAAGGTGCAGACCAGCAACAGCTTTCAGGGCTACCGCCTTCCTTGTGGGAGAAGGAGCCGGATTTTTGCCTTTTCCGAATGGGGCTCTGCAGAGGAAAAGCACCAGGAGCAGTATCGCCTGTGGGAAAGCACAGATCCGCAGGGCTGTTGTGCTGTGAACAGGCTGCCAAGGGAAGGTGCAGACCAGCAACAGCTTTCAGACTTAGCACCTTCCTTGTGGGAGAAAGAGCCGGACGTTTGCCTTTTCCGAAAGAGGCTCTGCAGAGGAAAAGCATCATGAGCTGTAGCGTGTCTGGGAAAGCACAGATCCGCAGGGCTGTTGTGCTGTGAATAGGCTGCACGGGGAAGGTGCAGACGAGCAACAGCTTTCAGGGCTAGCAACTTTTTTGTGGGAGAAGGAGCCGGACGTTTGCCTTTTCCGAATGGGGCTCTGCAGAGAAAAAGCAGCAGGAGCAGTATCGTCCCTGCGAAAGCACAGATGCGCAGGGCTGTTGTGCTGTGAATAGGCTGCCAAGGGAAGGTGCAGACCAGCAACAGCTTTCAGGGCTACCTCCTTCCTTGTGGGAGAAGGAGCCGGATTTTTGCCTTATAGGAGAGGGGCTCTGCAGAGGAAAAACATCATGAGCTGCATCGTCTCTGGGAAAGCACAGATCCGCAGGGCTGTTGTGCTGTGAACAGGCTGCCAAGGGAAGGTGCAGACCAGCAACAGCTTTCAGGGCTAGCGGCTTCCTTGTGGGAGAAGGAGCCGGACGTTTACCTTTTCCGAATGGGGCTCTGCAGAGGAATAGCATCATGAGCTGCAGCGTGTCTGGGAAAGCACAGATCCGCAGGGCTGTTGTGCTGTGAATAGGCTGCCAAGGGAAGGTGCAGACCAGCAACAGCTTTCAGGCTTAGCACCTTCCTTGTGGGAGAAGGAGCCGGATGTTTGTCTTTTCCGAATGGTGCTCTGCAGAGAAAAAGCAGCAGGAGCAGTATCGTCTGTGGGAAAGCACAGATCCGCAGGGCTGTTGTGCTGTGAATAGGCTGCCAAGGGAAGGTGCAGACCAGCAACAGCTTTCAGGCTTAGCACCTTCCTTGTGGGAGAAGGAGCCGGACGTTTGCCTTTTCCGAATGGGGCTCTACAGAGAAAAAGCAGCAGGAGCAGTATCGTCTGTGGGAAAGCACAGATCCGCAGGGCTGTTGTGCTGTGAATAGGCTGCCAAGGGAAGGTGGAGACCAGCAAGAGCTTTCAGCGCTACCGCCTTCCTTGTGGGAGAAGGAGCTGAATTTTTGCCTTATCAGAGAGGGGCTCTGCAGAGGAAAAGCATCATGAGCTGTATCGCCTGTGGGAAAGCACAGCTCCGCAGGGCTGTTGTGCTGTGAACAGTCTGCCAATAGAAGGTGCAGACCAGCAACAGCTTTCAGGCTTAGCACCTTCCTTGTGGGAGAAGGAGCCGGACGTTTGCCTTTTCCGAATGGGGCTCTACAGAGAAAAAGCAGCAGGAGCAGTATCGCCTGTGGGAAAGCACAGGTCCGCAGGGCTGTTGTGCTGTGAACAGGCTGCCAAGGGAAGGTGCAGACCAGCAACAGCTTTCAGGCTTAGCACCTTCCTTGTGGGAGAAGGAGCTGGACGTTTGCCTTTTCCGAAAGGCGCTCGGCAGAGGAAAAGCAGCAGGAGCTGTATCGCCTGTGGGAAAGCACAGATCCGCAGGGCTGTTGTGCTGTGAACAGGCTGCCAAGGGAAGGTGCAGACCAGCAACAGCTTTCAGGGCTAGCACCTTCCTTGTGGGAGAAGGAGCTGAATTTTTGCCTTATCAGAGAGGGGCTCTGCAGAGGAAAAGCATCATGAGCTGTATCGCCTGTGGGAAAGCACAGATCCGCAGGGCTGTTGTGCTGTGAACAGGCTGCCAAGGGAAGGTGCAGACCAGCAACAGCTTTCAGGCTTAGCACCTTCCTTGTGGGAGAAGGAGCCGGACGTTTGCCTTTTCCGAAAGGGGCTCTGCAGAGGAAAAGAGTCATGATATGGAGCATCTGTGGGAAAGCACAGATCCTCAGGGCTGTTGTGCTGTGAATAGGCTGCCAAGGGAAGGTGCAGACGAGCAACAGCTTTCAGGCTTAGCACCTTCCTTGTGGGAGAAAGAGCCGGACGTTTGCCTTTTCCGAAAGAGGCTCTGCAGAGGAAAAGCATCATGAGCTGTAGCGTGTCTGGGAAAGCACAGATACGCAGGGCTGTTGTGCTGTGAATAGGCTGCCAAGGGAAGGTGCAGACCAGCAACAGCTTTTAGGCTTAGCACCTTCCTTGTGGGAGAAGGAGCCTGACGTTTGCCTTTTCCGAAGGGGGCTCTGCAGAGGAAAAGCATCATGAGCTGTATCGTCTGCGGGAAAGCAGAGCTCCGCAGGGCTGTTGTGCTGTGAATAGGCTGCCAAGGGAAGGTGCAGACCAGCAACAGCTTTCAGGCTTAGCACCTTCCTTGTGGGAGAAGGAGCCTGACGTTTGCCTTTTCCGAAGGGGGCTCTACAGAGAAAAAGCAGCAGGAGCAGTATCGTCTGTGGGAAAGCACAGATCCGCAGGGCTGTTGTGCTGTGAACAGGCTGCCAAGGGAAGGTGCAGACGAGCAACAGCTTTCAGACTTAGCACCTTCCTTGTGGGAGAAGGAGCGGGACGTTTGCCTTTTCCGAAAGGGGCTCTGCAGAGGAAAAGCAGCAGGAGCTGTATCGTCTCTGGGAAAGCACAGATCCGCAGGGCTGTTGTGCTGTGAATAGGCTGCACGGGGAAGGTGCAGACGAGCAACAGCTTTCAGGGCTAGCAACTTTTTTGTGGGAGAAGGAGCCGGACGTTTGCCTTTTCCGAAAGGGGCTCTGCAGAGGAAAAACATCATGAGCTGTATCGCCTGTGGGAAAGCACAGCTCCGCAGGACTGTTGTGCTGTGAATAGGCTGCCAATGGAAGGTGCAGACCAGCAACAGCTTTCAGGGCTAGCGCCTTCCTTGTGGGAGAAGGAGCCGGACGTTTGCCTTTTCCGAATGGGGCTCTGCAGAGGAATAGCAGCAGGAGCTGTATCGCCTGTGGGAAAGCACAGATCCGCAGGGCTGTTGTGCTGTGAATAGGCTGCCAAGGGAAGGTGCAGACCAGCAACAGCTTTCAGGCTTAGCACCTTCCTTGTGGGAGAAGGAGCCGGACGTTTGCCTTTTCAGAGAGGGGCTCTGCAGAGGAAAAGCAGCAGGAGCAGTATCGTCTGTGGGAAAGCACAGATCCGCAGGGCTGTTGTGCTGTGAATAGGCTGCCAAGGGAAGGTGCAGACCAGCAAGAGCTTTCAGCGCTACCGCCTTCCTTGTGGGAGAAGGAGCTGAATTTTTGCCTTATCAGAGAGGGGCTCTGCAGAGGAAAAGCATCATGAGCTGTATCGCCTGTGGGAAAGCACAGCTCCGCAGGGCTGTTGTGCTGTGAACAGTCTGCCAAGGGAAGGTGCAGACCAGCAACAGCTTTCAGGCTTAGCACCTTCCTTGTGGGAGAAGGAGCCGGACTTTTGCCTTTTCCGAAAGGGGCTCTGCAGACAAAAAGCAGCAGGAGCTGTATCGCCTGTGGGAAAGCACAGCTCCGCAGGGCTGTTGTGCTGTGAACAGTCTGCCAATGGAAGGTGCAGACCAGCAACAGCTTTCAGGCTTAGCGCCTTCCTTGTGGGAGAAGGAGCCGGACGTTTGCCTTTTCCGAATGGGGCTCTGCAGAGAAAAAGCAGCAGGAGCAGTATCGCCTGTGGGAAAGCACAGATCCGCAGGGCTGTTGTGCTGTGAACAGGCTGCCAAGGGAAGGTGCAGACCAGCAACAGCTTTCAGGCTTAGCACCTTCCTTGTGGGAGAAGGAGCCGGACTTTTGCCTTTTCCGAAAGGGGCTCTGCAGACAAAAAGCAGCAGGAGCTGTATCGCCTGTGGGAAAGCACAGATCCGCAGGGCTGTTGTGCTGTGAACAGGCTGCCAAGGGAAGGTGCAGACCAGCAACAGCTTTCAGGGCTAGCGCCTTCCTTGTGGGAGAAGGAGCCAGACATTTGCCTTTTCAGAGAGGGGCTCTGCAGAGGAAAAGCAGCAGAAGATGTATCGCCTGTGGGAAAGCACAGATCCGCAGGGCTGTTGTGTTGTGAATAGGCTGCCAAGGGAAGGTGCAGACCAGCAACAGCTTTCAGGCTTAGCACCTTCCTTGTGGGAGAAGGAGCCGGACGTTTGCCTTTTCCGAATGGGGCTCTACAGAGAAAAAGCAGCAGGAGCAGTATCGTCTGTGGGAAAGCACAGATCCGCAGGGCTGTTGTGCTGTGAATAGGCTGCCAAGGGAAGGTGCAGACGAGCAAGAGCTTTCAGGGGTAGCAACTTTTTTGTGGGAGAAGGAGCCGGACGTTTGCCTTTTCCGAATGGGGCTCTGCAGAGGAAAAGCAGCAGGAGCTGTATCGCCTGTGGGAAAGCACAGATCCGCAGGGCTGTTGTGCTGTGAACAGGCTGCCAAGGGAAGGTGCAGACCAGCAACAGCTTTCAGGGCTACCTCCTTCCTTGTGGCAGAAGGAGCCGGATTTTTGCCTTATAGGAGACGGGCTCTGCAGAGGAAAAACATCATGAGCTGCATCGTCTCTGGGAAAGCACAGATCCGCAGGGCTGTTGTGCTGTGAACAGGCTGCCAAGGGAAGGTGCAGCCTAGCAAGAGCTTTCAGGCTTAGCACCTTCCTTGTGGGAGAAGGAGCCGGATGTTTGTCTTTTCCGAATGGGGCTCTGCAGAGAAAAAGCAGCAGGAGCAGTATCGTCTGTGGGAAAGCACAGATCCGCAGGGCTGTTGTGCTGTGAACAGGCTGCCAAGGGAAGGTGCAGACCAGCAAGAGCTTTCAGGGCTACCGCCTTCCTTGTGGGAGAAGGAGCTGAATTTTTGCCTTATCAGAGAGGGGCTCTGCAGAGGAAAAGCATCATGAGCTGTATCGCCTGTGGGAAAGCACAGCTCCGCAGGGCTGTTGTGCTGTGAACAGTCTGCCAATGGAAGGTGCAGACCAGCAACAGCTTTCAGGCTTAGCGCCTTCCTTGTGGGAGAAGGAGCCGGACGTTTGCCTTTTCCGAATGGGGCTCTGCAGAGAAAAAGCAGCAGGAGCAGTATCGCCTGTGGGAAAGCACAGATCCGCAGGGCTGTTGTGCTGTGAACAGGCTGCCAAGGGAAGGTGCAGACCAGCAACAGCTTTCAGGCTTAGCACCTTCCTTGTGGGAGAAGGAGCCGGACTTTTGCCTTTTCCGAAAGGGGCTCTGCAGACAAAAAGCAGCAGGAGCTGTATCGCCTGTGGGAAAGCACAGATCCGCAGGGCTGTTGTGCTGTGAACAGGCTGCCAAGGGAAGGTGCAGACCAGCAAGAGCTTTAAGGCTTAGCACCTTCCTTGTGGGAGAAGGAGCCGGACGTTTGCCTTTTCCGAAAGGGGCTCTGCAGAGGAAAAGCAGCAGAAGATGTATCGCCTGTGGGAAAGCACAGATCCGCAGGGCTGTTGTGCTGTGAATAGGCTGCCAAGGGAAGGTGCAGACGAGCCACAGCTTTCAGGCTTAGCACCTTCCTTGTGGGAGAAGGACCCGGACGTTTGCCTTTTCCGAAAGGGGCTCTGCAGAGGAAAAGCATCATGAGCTGTAGCGTGTCTGGGAAAGCACAGATGCGCAGGGCTGTTGTGCTGTGAACAGTCTGCCAATGGAAGGTGCAGACCAGCAACAGCTTTCAGGCTTAGCGCCTTCCTTGTGGGAGAAGGAGCCGGACGTTTGCCTTTTCCGAATGGGGCTCTGCAGAGAAAAAGCAGCAGGAGCAGTATCGCCTGTGGGAAAGCACAGATCCGCAGGGCTGTTGTGCTGTGAACAGGCTGCCAAGGGAAGGTGCAGACCAGCAACAGCTTTCAGGCTTAGCACCTTCCTTGTGGGAGAAGGAGCCAGACTTTTGCCTTTTCCGAAAGGGGCTCTGCAGACAAAAAGCAGCAGGAGCTGTATCGCCTGTGGGCAAGCACAGATCCGCAGGGCTGTTGTGCTGTGAACAGGCTGCCAAGGGAAGGTGCAGACCAGCAACAGCTTTCAGGCTTAGCACCTTCCTTGTGGGAGAAGGAGCCAGACTTTTGCCTTTTCCGAAAGGGGCTCTGCAGAGGAAAAGCATCATGAGCTGTAGCGTGTCTGGGAAAGCACAGATCCGCAGGGCTGTTGTGTTGTGAATAGGCTGCCAAGGGAAGGCGCAGACGAGCAACAGCTTTCAGGGCTAGCGCCTTCCTTGTGGGAGAAGGACCCGGACGTTTGCCTTTTCCGAAAGGGGCTCTGCAGAGGAAAAGCAGCAGAAGATGTATCGCCTGTGGGAAAGCACAGATCCGCAGGGCTGTTGTGCTGTGAATAGGCTGCCAAGGGAAGGTGCAGACGAGCCACAGCTTTCAGGCTTAGCACCTTCCTTGTTGGAGAAGGACCCGGACGTTTGCCTTTTCCGAAAGGGGCTCTGCAGAGGAAAAGCATCATGAGCTGTAGCGTGTCTGGGAAAGCACAGATGCGCAGGGCTGTTGTGCTGTGAACAGTCTGCCAATGGAAGGTGCAGACCAGCAACAGCTTTCAGGCTTAGCGCCTTCCTTGTGGGAGAAGGAGCCGGACGTTTGCCTTTTCCGAATGGGGCTCTGCAGAGAAAAAGCAGCAGGAGCAGTATCGCCTGTGGGAAAGCACAGATCCGCAGGGCTGTTGTGCTGTGAACAGGCTGCCAAGGGAAGGTGCAGACCAGCAACAGCTTTCAGGCTTAGCACCTTCCTTGTGGGAGAAGGAGCCAGACTTTTGCCTTTTCCGAAAGGGGCTCTGCAGACAAAAAGCAGCAGGAGCTGTATCGCCTGTGGGCAAGCACAGATCCGCAGGGCTGTTGTGCTGTGAACAGGCTGCCAAGGGAAGGTGCAGACCAGCAACAGCTTTCAGGCTTAGCACCTTCCTTGTGGGAGAAGGAGCCAGACTTTTGCCTTTTCCGAAAGGGGCTCTGCAGAGGAAAAGCATCATGAGCTGTAGCGTGTCTGGGAAAGCACAGATCCGCAGGGCTGTTGTGTTGTGAATAGGCTGCCAAGGGAAGGTGCAGACCAGCAACAGCTTTCAGGGCTAGCGGCTTCCTTGTGGGAGAAGGAGCCGGACGTTTACCTTTTCCGAATGGGGCTCTGCAGAGGAATAGCATCATGAGCTGCAGCGTGTCTGGGAAAGCACAGATCCGCAGGGCTGTTGTGCTGTGAATAGGCTGCCAAGGGAAGGTGCAGACCAGCAACAGCTTTCAGGCTTAGCACCTTCCTTGTGGGAGAAGGAGCCGGATGTTTGTCTTTTCCGAATGGTGCTCTGCAGAGAAAAAGCAGCAGGAGCAGTATCGTCTGTGGGAAAGCACAGATCCGCAGGGCTGTTGTGCTGTGAATAGGCTGCCAAGGGAAGGTGCAGACCAGCAACAGCTTTCAGGCTTAGCACCTTCCTTGTGGGAGAAGGAGCCGGACGTTTGCCTTTTCCGAATGGGGCTCTACAGAGAAAAAGCAGCAGGAGCAGTATCGTCTGTGGGAAAGCACAGATCCGCAGGGCTGTTGTGCTGTGAATAGGCTGCCAAGGGAAGGTGGAGACCAGCAAGAGCTTTCAGCGCTACCGCCTTCCTTGTGGGAGAAGGAGCTGAATTTTTGCCTTATCAGAGAGGGGCTCTGCAGAGGAAAAGCATCATGAGCTGTATCGCCTGTGGGAAAGCACAGCTCCGCAGGGCTGTTGTGCTGTGAACAGTCTGCCAATAGAAGGTGCAGACCAGCAACAGCTTTCAGGCTTAGCACCTTCCTTGTGGGAGAAGGAGCCGGACGTTTGCCTTTTCCGAATGGGGCTCTACAGAGAAAAAGCAGCAGGAGCAGTATCGCCTGTGGGAAAGCACAGGTCCGCAGGGCTGTTGTGCTGTGAACAGGCTGCCAAGGGAAGGTGCAGACCAGCAACAGCTTTCAGGCTTAGCACCTTCCTTGTGGGAGAAGGAGCTGGACGTTTGCCTTTTCCGAAAGGCGCTCGGCAGAGGAAAAGCAGCAGGAGCTGTATCGCCTGTGGGAAAGCACAGATCCGCAGGGCTGTTGTGCTGTGAACAGGCTGCCAAGGGAAGGTGCAGACCAGCAACAGCTTTCAGGGCTAGCACCTTCCTTGTGGGAGAAGGAGCTGAATTTTTGCCTTATCAGAGAGGGGCTCTGCAGAGGAAAAGCATCATGAGCTGTATCGCCTGTGGGAAAGCACAGATCCGCAGGGCTGTTGTGCTGTGAACAGGCTGCCAAGGGAAGGTGCAGACCAGCAACAGCTTTCAGGCTTAGCACCTTCCTTGTGGGAGAAGGAGCCGGACGTTTGCCTTTTCCGAAAGGGGCTCTGCAGAGGAAAAGAGTCATGATATGGAGCATCTGTGGGAAAGCACAGATCCTCAGGGCTGTTGTGCTGTGAATAGGCTGCCAAGGGAAGGTGCAGACGAGCAACAGCTTTCAGGCTTAGCACCTTCCTTGTGGGAGAAAGAGCCGGACGTTTGCCTTTTCCGAAAGAGGCTCTGCAGAGGAAAAGCATCATGAGCTGTAGCGTGTCTGGGAAAGCACAGATACGCAGGGCTGTTGTGCTGTGAATAGGCTGCCAAGGGAAGGTGCAGACCAGCAACAGCTTTTAGGCTTAGCACCTTCCTTGTGGGAGAAGGAGCCTGACGTTTGCCTTTTCCGAAGGGGGCTCTGCAGAGGAAAAGCATCATGAGCTGTATCGTCTGCGGGAAAGCAGAGCTCCGCAGGGCTGTTGTGCTGTGAATAGGCTGCCAAGGGAAGGTGCAGACCAGCAACAGCTTTCAGGCTTAGCACCTTCCTTGTGGGAGAAGGAGCCTGACGTTTGCCTTTTCCGAAGGGGGCTCTACAGAGAAAAAGCAGCAGGAGCAGTATCGTCTGTGGGAAAGCACAGATCCGCAGGGCTGTTGTGCTGTGAACAGGCTGCCAAGGGAAGGTGCAGACGAGCAACAGCTTTCAGACTTAGCACCTTCCTTGTGGGAGAAGGAGCGGGACGTTTGCCTTTTCCGAAAGGGGCTCTGCAGAGGAAAAGCAGCAGGAGCTGTATCGTCTCTGGGAAAGCACAGATCCGCAGGGCTGTTGTGCTGTGAATAGGCTGCACGGGGAAGGTGCAGACGAGCAACAGCTTTCAGGGCTAGCAACTTTTTTGTGGGAGAAGGAGCCGGACGTTTGCCTTTTCCGAAAGGGGCTCTGCAGAGGAAAAACATCATGAGCTGTATCGCCTGTGGGAAAGCACAGCTCCGCAGGACTGTTGTGCTGTGAATAGGCTGCCAATGGAAGGTGCAGACCAGCAACAGCTTTCAGGGCTAGCGCCTTCCTTGTGGGAGAAGGAGCCGGACGTTTGCCTTTTCCGAATGGGGCTCTGCAGAGGAATAGCAGCAGGAGCTGTATCGCCTGTGGGAAAGCACAGATCCGCAGGGCTGTTGTGCTGTGAATAGGCTGCCAAGGGAAGGTGCAGACCAGCAACAGCTTTCAGGCTTAGCACCTTCCTTGTGGGAGAAGGAGCCGGACGTTTGCCTTTTCAGAGAGGGGCTCTGCAGAGGAAAAGCAGCAGGAGCAGTATCGTCTGTGGGAAAGCACAGATCCGCAGGGCTGTTGTGCTGTGAATAGGCTGCCAAGGGAAGGTGCAGACCAGCAAGAGCTTTCAGCGCTACCGCCTTCCTTGTGGGAGAAGGAGCTGAATTTTTGCCTTATCAGAGAGGGGCTCTGCAGAGGAAAAGCATCATGAGCTGTATCGCCTGTGGGAAAGCACAGCTCCGCAGGGCTGTTGTGCTGTGAACAGTCTGCCAAGGGAAGGTGCAGACCAGCAACAGCTTTCAGGCTTAGCACCTTCCTTGTGGGAGAAGGAGCCGGACTTTTGCCTTTTCCGAAAGGGGCTCTGCAGACAAAAAGCAGCAGGAGCTGTATCGCCTGTGGGAAAGCACAGCTCCGCAGGGCTGTTGTGCTGTGAACAGTCTGCCAATGGAAGGTGCAGACCAGCAACAGCTTTCAGGCTTAGCGCCTTCCTTGTGGGAGAAGGAGCCGGACGTTTGCCTTTTCCGAATGGGGCTCTGCAGAGAAAAAGCAGCAGGAGCAGTATCGCCTGTGGGAAAGCACAGATCCGCAGGGCTGTTGTGCTGTGAACAGGCTGCCAAGGGAAGGTGCAGACCAGCAACAGCTTTCAGGCTTAGCACCTTCCTTGTGGGAGAAGGAGCCGGACTTTTGCCTTTTCCGAAAGGGGCTCTGCAGACAAAAAGCAGCAGGAGCTGTATCGCCTGTGGGAAAGCACAGATCCGCAGGGCTGTTGTGCTGTGAACAGGCTGCCAAGGGAAGGTGCAGACCAGCAACAGCTTTCAGGGCTAGCGCCTTCCTTGTGGGAGAAGGAGCCAGACATTTGCCTTTTCAGAGAGGGGCTCTGCAGAGGAAAAGCAGCAGAAGATGTATCGCCTGTGGGAAAGCACAGATCCGCAGGGCTGTTGTGTTGTGAATAGGCTGCCAAGGGAAGGTGCAGACCAGCAACAGCTTTCAGGCTTAGCACCTTCCTTGTGGGAGAAGGAGCCGGACGTTTGCCTTTTCCGAATGGGGCTCTACAGAGAAAAAGCAGCAGGAGCAGTATCGTCTGTGGGAAAGCACAGATCCGCAGGGCTGTTGTGCTGTGAATAGGCTGCCAAGGGAAGGTGCAGACGAGCAAGAGCTTTCAGGGGTAGCAACTTTTTTGTGGGAGAAGGAGCCGGACGTTTGCCTTTTCCGAATGGGGCTCTGCAGAGGAAAAGCAGCAGGAGCTGTATCGCCTGTGGGAAAGCACAGATCCGCAGGGCTGTTGTGCTGTGAACAGGCTGCCAAGGGAAGGTGCAGACCAGCAACAGCTTTCAGGGCTACCTCCTTCCTTGTGGCAGAAGGAGCCGGATTTTTGCCTTATAGGAGACGGGCTCTGCAGAGGAAAAACATCATGAGCTGCATCGTCTCTGGGAAAGCACAGATCCGCAGGGCTGTTGTGCTGTGAACAGGCTGCCAAGGGAAGGTGCAGCCTAGCAAGAGCTTTCAGGCTTAGCACCTTCCTTGTGGGAGAAGGAGCCGGATGTTTGTCTTTTCCGAATGGGGCTCTGCAGAGAAAAAGCAGCAGGAGCAGTATCGTCTGTGGGAAAGCACAGATCCGCAGGGCTGTTGTGCTGTGAACAGGCTGCCAAGGGAAGGTGCAGACCAGCAAGAGCTTTCAGGGCTACCGCCTTCCTTGTGGGAGAAGGAGCTGAATTTTTGCCTTATCAGAGAGGGGCTCTGCAGAGGAAAAGCATCATGAGCTGTATCGCCTGTGGGAAAGCACAGCTCCGCAGGGCTGTTGTGCTGTGAACAGTCTGCCAATGGAAGGTGCAGACCAGCAACAGCTTTCAGGCTTAGCGCCTTCCTTGTGGGAGAAGGAGCCGGACGTTTGCCTTTTCCGAATGGGGCTCTGCAGAGAAAAAGCAGCAGGAGCAGTATCGCCTGTGGGAAAGCACAGATCCGCAGGGCTGTTGTGCTGTGAACAGGCTGCCAAGGGAAGGTGCAGACCAGCAACAGCTTTCAGGCTTAGCACCTTCCTTGTGGGAGAAGGAGCCGGACTTTTGCCTTTTCCGAAAGGGGCTCTGCAGACAAAAAGCAGCAGGAGCTGTATCGCCTGTGGGAAAGCACAGATCCGCAGGGCTGTTGTGCTGTGAACAGGCTGCCAAGGGAAGGTGCAGACCAGCAAGAGCTTTAAGGCTTAGCACCTTCCTTGTGGGAGAAGGAGCCGGACGTTTGCCTTTTCCGAAAGGGGCTCTGCAGAGGAAAAGCAGCAGAAGATGTATCGCCTGTGGGAAAGCACAGATCCGCAGGGCTGTTGTGCTGTGAATAGGCTGCCAAGGGAAGGTGCAGACGAGCCACAGCTTTCAGGCTTAGCACCTTCCTTGTGGGAGAAGGACCCGGACGTTTGCCTTTTCCGAAAGGGGCTCTGCAGAGGAAAAGCATCATGAGCTGTAGCGTGTCTGGGAAAGCACAGATGCGCAGGGCTGTTGTGCTGTGAACAGTCTGCCAATGGAAGGTGCAGACCAGCAACAGCTTTCAGGCTTAGCGCCTTCCTTGTGGGAGAAGGAGCCGGACGTTTGCCTTTTCCGAATGGGGCTCTGCAGAGAAAAAGCAGCAGGAGCAGTATCGCCTGTGGGAAAGCACAGATCCGCAGGGCTGTTGTGCTGTGAACAGGCTGCCAAGGGAAGGTGCAGACCAGCAACAGCTTTCAGGCTTAGCACCTTCCTTGTGGGAGAAGGAGCCAGACTTTTGCCTTTTCCGAAAGGGGCTCTGCAGACAAAAAGCAGCAGGAGCTGTATCGCCTGTGGGCAAGCACAGATCCGCAGGGCTGTTGTGCTGTGAACAGGCTGCCAAGGGAAGGTGCAGACCAGCAACAGCTTTCAGGCTTAGCACCTTCCTTGTGGGAGAAGGAGCCAGACTTTTGCCTTTTCCGAAAGGGGCTCTGCAGAGGAAAAGCATCATGAGCTGTAGCGTGTCTGGGAAAGCACAGATCCGCAGGGCTGTTGTGTTGTGAATAGGCTGCCAAGGGAAGGCGCAGACGAGCAACAGCTTTCAGGGCTAGCGCCTTCCTTGTGGGAGAAGGACCCGGACGTTTGCCTTTTCCGAAAGGGGCTCTGCAGAGGAAAAGCATCATGAGCTGTATCGTCTCTGGGAAAGCACAGATCCGCAGGGCTGTTGTGCTGTGAATAGGCTGCACGGGGAAGGTGCAGACGAGCAACAGCTTTCAGGGCTAGCAACTTTTTTGTGGGAGAAGGAGCCGGACGTTTGCCTTTTCCGAAAGGGGCTCTGCAGAGAAAAAGCAGCAGGAGCAGTATCGCCTGTGGGAAAGCACAGATCCGCAGGGCTGTTGTGCTGTGAATAGGCTGCCAAGGGAAGGTGCAGACGAGCCACAGCTTTCAGGCTTAGCACCTTCCTTGTGGGAGAAGGAGCCGGACGTTTGCCTTTTCCGAATGGGGCTCTACAGACAAAAAGCAGCAGGAGCTGTAGCGTGTCTGGGAAAGCACAGATGCGCAGGGCTGTTGTGCTGTGAATAGGCTGCAAGGGAAGGTGCAGACCAGCAACAGCTTTCAGGGCTAGCGCCTTCCTTGTGGGAGAAGGAGCCAGACATTTGCCTTTTCAGAGAGGGGCTCTGCAGAGGAAAAGCAGCAGAAGATGTATCGCCTGTGGGAAAGCACAGATCCGCAGGGCTGTTGTGTTGTGAATAGGCTGCCAAGGGAAGGTGCAGACCAGCAACAGCTTTCAGGCTTAGCACCTTCCTTGTGGGAGAAGGAGCCGGACGTTTGCCTTTTCCGAATGGGGCTCTACAGAGAAAAAGCAGCAGGAGCAGTATCGTCTGTGGGAAAGCACAGATCCGCAGGGCTGTTGTGCTGTGAATAGGCTGCACGGGGAAGGTGCAGACGAGCAAGAGCTTTCAGGGCTAGCAACTTTTTTGTGGGAGAAGGAGCCGGACGTTTGCCTTTTCCGAATGGGGCTCTGCAGAGGAAAAGCAGCAGGAGCTGTATCGCCTGTGGGAAAGCACAGATCCGCAGGGCTGTTGTGCTGTGAACAGGCTGCCAAGGGAAGGTGCAGACCAGCAACAGCTTTCAGGGCTACCTCCTTCCTTGTGGCAGAAGGAGCCGGATTTTTGCCTTATAGGAGAGGGGCTCTGCAGAGGAAAAACATCATGAGCTGCATCGTCTCTGGGAAAGCACAGATCCGCAGGGCTGTTGTGCTGTGAATAGGCTGCCAAGGGAAGGTGCAGACCAGCAACAGCTTTCAGGCTTAGCACCTTCCTTGTGGGAGAAGGAGCCGGATGTTTGTCTTTTCCGAATGGGGCTCTGCAGAGAAAAAGCAGCAGGAGCAGTATCGTCTGTGGGAAAGCACAGATCCGCAGGGCTGTTGTGCTGTGAATAGGCTGCCAAGGGAAGGTGCAGACCAGCAACAGCTTTCAGGCTTAGCACCTTCCTTGTGGGAGAAGGAGCCGGACGTTTGCCTTTTCCGAATGGGGCTCTGCAGAGAAAAAGCAGCAGGAGCAGTATCGTCTGTGGGAAAGCACAGATCCGCAGGGCTGTTGTGCTGTGAACAGGCTGCCAAGGGAAGGTGCAGACCAGCAAGAGCTTTCAGGCTTAGCACCTTCCTTGTGGGAGAAGGATCCGGACGTTTGCCTTTTCCGAAAGGGGCTCTGCAGAGGAAAAGCAGCAGGAGCTGTATCGCCTGTGGGAAAGCACAGATCCGCAGGGCTGTTGTGCTGTGAATAGGCTGCCAAGGGAAGGTGCAGACGAGCCACAGCTTTCAGGCTTAGCACCTTCCTTGTGGGAGAAGGAGCCGGACGTTTGCCTTTTCCGAAAGGGGCTCTGCAGAGGAAAAGCATCATGAGCTGTAGCGTGTCTGGGAAAGCACAGATGCGCAGGGCTGTTGTGTTGTGAATAGGCTGCCAAGGGAAGGCGCAGACGAGCAACAGCTTTCAGGGCTAGCGCCTTCCTTGTGGGAGAAGGACCCGGACGTTTGCCTTTTCCGAAAGTGGCTCTGCAGAGGAAAAACAGCAGGAGCTGTATCGCCTGTGGGAAAGCACAGATCCGCAGGGCTGTTGTGCTGTGAATAGGCTGCCAAGGGAAGGTGCAGACCAGCAACAGCTTTCAGACTTAGCACCTTCCTTGTGGGAGAAGGAGCCGGATTTTTGCCTTTTCCGAAAGGGGCTCTGCAGAGGAAAAGCAGCAGGAGCAGTATCGCCTGTGGGAAAGCACAGCTCCGCAGGGCTGTTGTGCTGTGAACAGTCTGCCAATGGAAGGTGCAGACCAGCAACAGCTTTCAGGCTTAGCGCCTTCCTTGTGGGAGAAGGAGCCGGACGTTTGCCTTTTCCGAATGGGGCTCTGCAGAGAAAAAGCAGCAGGAGCAGTATCGCCTGTGGGAAAGCACAGATCCGCAGGGCTGTTGTGCTGTGAACAGGCTGCCAAGGGAAGGTGCAGACCAGCAACAGCTTTCAGGCTTAGCACCTTCCTTGTGGGAGAAGGAGCCGGACTTTTGCCTTTTCCGAAAGGGGCTCTGCAGAGGAAAAGCAGCAGGAGCTGTATCGCCTGTGGGAAAGCACAGCTCCGCAGGGCTGTTGTGCTGTGAACAGGCTGCCAAGGGAAGGTGCAGACCAGCAAGAGCTTTCAGGGCTAGCACCTTCCTTGTGGGAGAAGGAGCCGGACGTTTGCCTTTTCCGAAAGGGGCTCTGCAGAGGAAAAGCAGCAGGAGCTGTATCGCCTGTGGGAAAGCACAGATCCGCAGGGCTGTTGTGCTGTGAATAGGCTGCCAAGGGAAGGTGCAGACCAGCAACAGCTTTCAGGGCTAGCACCTTCCTTGTGGGAGAAGGAGCCTGACGTTTGCCTTTTCCGAAGGGGGCTCTGCAGAGGAAAAGCATCATGAGCTGTATCGTCTGTGGGAAAGCAGAGCTCCGCAGGGCTGTTGTGCTGTGAACAGTCTGCCAAGGGAAGGTGCAGACCAGCAAGAGCTTTCAGGGCTACCGCCTTCCTTGTGGGAGAAGGAGCTGAATTTTTGCCTTATCAGAGAGGGGCTCTGCAGAGGAAAAGCATCATGAGCTGTATCGCCTGTGGGAAAGCACAGCTCCGCAGGACTGTTGTGCTGTGAATAGGCTGCCAAGGGAAGGTGCAGACCAGCAACAGCTTTCAGGGCTACCGCCTTCCTTGTGGGAGAAGGAGCCGGATTTTTGCCTTTTCCGAATGGGGCTCTGCAGAGGAAAAGCACCAGGAGCAGTATCGCCTGTGGGAAAGCACAGATCCGCAGGGCTGTTGTGCTGTGAACAGGCTGCCAAGGGAAGGTGCAGACCAGCAACAGCTTTCAGACTTAGCACCTTCCTTGTGGGAGAAAGAGCCGGACGTTTGCCTTTTCCGAAAGAGGCTCTGCAGAGGAAAAGCATCATGAGCTGTAGCGTGTCTGGGAAAGCACAGATCCGCAGGGCTGTTGTGCTGTGAATAGGCTGCACGGGGAAGGTGCAGACGAGCAACAGCTTTCAGGGCTAGCAACTTTTTTGTGGGAGAAGGAGCCGGACGTTTGCCTTTTATGAATGGGGCTCTGCAGAGAAAAAGCAGCAGGAGCAGTATCGTCCCTGCGAAAGCACAGATGCGCAGGGCTGTTGTGCTGTGAATAGGCTGCCAAGGGAAGGTGCAGACCAGCAACAGCTTTCAGGGCTAGCGGCTTCCTTGTGGGAGAAGGAGCCGGACGTTTACCTTTTCCGAATGGGGCTCTGCAGAGGAATAGCATCATGAGCTGCAGCGTGTCTGGGAAAGCACAGATCCGCAGGGCTGTTGTGCTGTGAATAGGCTGCCAAGGGAAGGTGCAGACCAGCAACAGCTTTCAGGCTTAGCACCTTCCTTGTGGGAGAAGGAGCCGGATGTTTGCCTTTTCCGAATGGGGCTCTGCAGAGAAAAAGCAGCAGGAGCAGTATCGTCTGTGGGAAAGCACAGATCCGCAGGGCTGTTGTGCTGTGAATAGGCTGCCAAGGGAAGGTGCAGACCAGCAACAGCTTTCAGGCTTAGCACCTTCCTTGTGGGAGAAGGAGCCGGACGTTTGCCTTTTCCGAATGGGGCTCTACAGAGAAAAAGCAGCAGGAGCAGTATCGTCTGTGGGAAAGCACAGATCCGCAGGGCTGTTGTGCTGTGAATAGGCTGCCAAGGGAAGGTGCAGACCAGCAAGAGCTTTCAGCGCTACCGCCTTCCTTGTGGGAGAAGGAGCTGAATTCTTGCCTTAACAGAGAGGGGCTCTGCAGAGGAAAAGCATCATGAGCTGTATCGCCTGTGGGAAAGCACAGCTCCGCAGGGCTGTTGTGCTGTGAACAGTCTGCCAATAGAAGGTGCAGACCAGCAACAGCTTTCAGGCTTAGCACCTTCCTTGTGGGAGAAGGAGCCGGACGTTTGCCTTTTCCGAATGGGGCTCTACAGAGAAAAAGCAGCAGGAGCAGTATCGCCTGTGGGAAAGCACAGGTCCGCAGGGCTGTTGTGCTGTGAACAGGCTGCCAAGGGAAGGTGCAGACCAGCAACAGCTTTCAGGCTTAGCACCTTCCTTGTGGGAGAAGGAGCCGGATGTTTGTCTTTTCCGAAAGGCGCTCGGCAGAGGAAAAGCAGCAGGAGCTGTATCGCCTGTGGGAAAGCACAGATCCGCAGGGCTGTTGTGCTGTGAACAGGCTGCCAAGGGAAGGTGCAGACCAGCAACAGCTTTCAGGGCTAGCACCTTCCTTGTGGGAGAAGGAGCTGAATTTTTGCCTTATCAGAGAGGGGCTCTGCAGAGGAAAAGCATCATGAGCTGTATCGCCTGTGGGAAAGCACAGCTCCGCAGGGCTGTTGTGCTGTGAATAGGCTGCCAAGGGAAGGTGCAGACGAGCAACAGCTTTCAGGGCTAGCGCCTTCCTTGTGGGAGAAGGAGCCGGACGTTTGCCTTTTCCGAATGGGGCTCTGCAGAGGAATAGCAGCAGGAGCTGTATCGCCTGTGGGAAAGCACAGATCCGCAGGGCTGTTGTGCTGTGAATAGGCTGCCAAGGGAAGGTGCAGACCAGCAAGAGCTTTCAGGCTTAGCACCTTCCTTGTGGGAGAAGGAGTCGGACGTTTACCTTTTCCGAATGGGGCTCTGCAGAGGAATAGCATCATGAGCTGCAGCGTGTCTGGGAAAGCACAGATCCGCAGGGCTGTTGTGCTGTGAATAGGCTGCCAAGGGAAGGTGCAGACCAGCAACAGCTTTCAGGCTTAGCACCTTCCTTGTGGGAGAAGGAGCCGGACGTTTGCCTTTTCCGAATGGGGCTCTACAGAGAAAAAGCAGCAGGAGCAGTATCGTCTATGGGAAAGCACAGATCCGCAGGGCTGTTGTGCTGTGAATAGACTGCCAAGGGAAGGTGCAGACCAGCAAGAGCTTTCAGCGCTACCGCCTTCCTTGTGGGAGAAGGAGCTGAATTTTTGCCTTATCAGAGAGGGGCTCTGCAGAGGAAAAGCTTCATGAGCTGTATCGCCTGTGGGAAAGCACAGCTCCGCAGGGCTGTTGTGCTGTGAACAGGCTGCCAAGGGAAGGTGCAGACCAGCAACAGCTTTCAGGCTTAGCGCCTTCCTTGTGGGAGAAGGAGCCGGACGTTTGCCTTTTCCGAATGGGGCTCTGCAGAGAAAAAGCAGCAGGAGCAGTATCGCCTGTGGGAAAGCACAGATCCGCAGGGCTGTTGTGCTGTGAACAGGCTGCCAAGGGAAGGTGCAGACCAGCAAAAGCTTTCAGGCTTAGCACCTTCCTTGTGGGAGAAGGAGCCTGACGTTTGCCTTTTCCGAAAGGGGCTCTGCAGAGGAAAAGCAGCAGGAGCTGTATCGCCTGTGGGAAAGCACAGATCCGCAGGGCTGTTGTGCTGTGAACAGGCTGCCAAGGGAAGGTGCAGACGAGCAACAGCTTTCAGTGCTAGCGCCTTCCTTGTGGGAGAAGGAGCCGGACGTTTGCCTTTTCCGAAAGGGGCTCTGCAGAGGAAAAGCAGCAGGAGCTGTATCGCCTGTGGGAAAGCACAGATCCGCAGGGCTGTTGTGCTGTGAACAGGCTGCCAAGGGAAGGTGCAGACCAGCAAGAGCTTTCAGGCTTAGCACCTTCCTTGTGGGAGAAGGAGCCTGACGTTTGCCTTTTCCGAAGGGGGCTCTGCAGAGGAAAAGCATCATGAGCTGTATCGTCTGTGGGAAAGCAGAGCTCCGCAGGGCTGTTGTGCTGTGAATAGGCTGCCAAGGGAAGGTGCAGACCAGCAAGAGCTTTCAGGGCTACCGCCTTCCTTGTGGGAGAAGGAGCTGAATTTTTGCCTTATCAGAGAGGGGCTCTGCAGAGGAAAAGCATCATGAGCTGTATCGCCTGTGGGAAAGCACAGCTCCGCAGGACTGTTGTGCTGTGAATAGGCTGCCAAGGGAAGGTGCAGACCAGCAACAGCTTTCAGGGCTACCGCCTTCCTTGTGGGAGAAGGAGCCGGATTTTTGCCTTTTCCGAATGAGGCTCTGCAGAGGAAAAGCACCAGGAGCAGTATCGCCTGTGGGAAAGCACAGATCCGCAGGGCTGTTGTGCTGTGAACAGGCTGCCAAGGGAAGGTGCAGACCAGCAACAGCTTTCAGGCTTAGCACCTTCCTTGTGGGAGAAGGAGCCGGACGTTTGCCTTTTCCGAAAGGGGCTCTGCAGAGGAAAAGAGTCATGATATGGAGCATCTGTGGGAAAGCACAGATCCGCAGGGCTGTTGTGCTGTGAATAGGCTGCCAAGGGAAGGTGCAGACGAGCAACAGCTTTCAGGCTTAGCACCTTCCTTGTGGGAGAAAGAGCCGGACGTTTGCCTTTTCCGAAAGAGGCTCTGCAGAGGAAAAGCATCATGAGCTGTAGCGTGTCTGGGAAAGCACAGATCCGCAGGGCTGTTGTGCTGTGAATAGGCTGCCAAGGGAAGGTGCAGACCAGCAACAGCTTTTAGGCTTAGCACCTTCCTTGTGGGAGAAGGAGCCTGACGTTTGCCTTTTCCGAAGGGAGCTCTGCAGAGGAAAAGCATCATGAGCTGTATCGTCTGTGGGAAAGCAGAGCTCCGCAGGGCTGTTGTGCTGTGAACAGTCTGCCAAGGGAAGGTGCAGACCAGCAAGAGCTTTCAGGGCTACCGCCTTCCTTGTGGGAGAAGGAGCTGAATTTTTGCCTTATCAGAGAGGGGCTCTGCAGAGGAAAAGCATCATGAGCTGTATCGCCTGTGGGAAAGCACAGCTCCGCAGGACTGTTGTGCTGTGAATAGGCTGCCAAGGGAAGGTGCAGACCAGCAACAGCTTTCAGGGCTACCGCCTTCCTTGTGGGAGAAGGAGCCGGATTTTTGCCTTTTCCGAATGGGGCTCTGCAGAGGAAAAGCATCATGAGCTGTAGCGTGTCTGGGAAAGCACAGATCCGCAGGGCTGTTGTGCTGTGAATAGGCTGCACGGGGAAGGTGCAGACGAGCAACAGCTTTCAGGGCTAGCAACTTTTTTGTGGGAGAAGGAGCCGGACGTTTGCCTTTTCCGAATGGGGCTCTGCAGAGAAAAAGCAGCAGGAGCAGTATCGTCCCTGCGAAAGCACAGATGCGCAGGGCTGTTGTGCTGTGAATAGGCTGCCAAGGGAAGGTGCAGACCAGCAACAGCTTTCAGGGCTACCTCCTTGCTTGTGGGAGAAGGAGCCGGATTTTTGCCTTATAGGAGAGGGGCTCTGCAGAGGAAAAACATCATGAGCTGCATCGTCTCTGGGAAAGCACAGATCCGCAGGGCTGTTGTGCTGTGAACAGGCTGCCAAGGGAAGGTGCAGACCAGCAACAGCTTTCAGGGCTAGCGGCTTCCTTGTGGGAGAAGGAGCCGGACGTTTACCTTTTCCGAATGGGGCTCTGCAGAGGAATAGCATCATGAGCTGCAGCGTGTCTGGGAAAGCACAGATCCGCAGGGCTGTTGTGCTGTGAATAGGCTGCCAAGGGAAGGTGCAGACCAGCAACAGCTTTCAGGCTTAGCACCTTCCTTGTGGGAGAAGGAGCCGGATGTTTGTCTTTTCCGAATGGTGCTCTGCAGAGAAAAAGCAGCAGGAGCAGTATCGTCTGTGGGAAAGCACAGATCCGCAGGGCTGTTGTGCTGTGAATAGGCTGCCAAGGGAAGGTGCAGACCAGCAACAGCTTTCAGGCTTAGCACCTTCCTTGTGGGAGAAGGAGCCGGACGTTTGCCTTTTCCGAATGGGGCTCTACAGAGAAAAAGCAGCAGGAGCAGTATCGTCTGTGGGAAAGCACAGATCCGCAGGGCTGTTGTGCTGTGAATAGGCTGCCAAGGGAAGGTGGAGACCAGCAAGAGCTTTCAGCGCTACCGCCTTCCTTGTGGGAGAAGGAGCTGAATTTTTGCCTTATCAGAGAGGGGCTCTGCAGAGGAAAAGCATCATGAGCTGTATCGCCTGTGGGAAAGCACAGCTCCGCAGGGCTGTTGTGCTGTGAACAGTCTGCCAATAGAAGGTGCAGACCAGCAACAGCTTTCAGGCTTAGCACCTTCCTTGTGGGAGAAGGAGCCGGACGTTTGCCTTTTCCGAATGGGGCTCTACAGAGAAAAAGCAGCAGGAGCAGTATCGCCTGTGGGAAAGCACAGGTCCGCAGGGCTGTTGTGCTGTGAACAGGCTGCCAAGGGAAGGTGCAGACCAGCAACAGCTTTCAGGCTTAGCACCTTCCTTGTGGGAGAAGGAGCTGGACGTTTGCCTTTTCCGAAAGGCGCTCGGCAGAGGAAAAGCAGCAGGAGCTGTATCGCCTGTGGGAAAGCACAGATCCGCAGGGCTGTTGTGCTGTGAACAGGCTGCCAAGGGAAGGTGCAGACCAGCAACAGCTTTCAGGGCTAGCACCTTCCTTGTGGGAGAAGGAGCTGAATTTTTGCCTTATCAGAGAGGGGCTCTGCAGAGGAAAAGCATCATGAGCTGTATCGCCTGTGGGAAAGCACAGCTCCGCAGGGCTGTTGTGCTGTGAATAGGCTGCCAAGGGAAGGTGCAGACGAGCAACAGCTTTCAGGGCTAGCGCCTTCCTTGTGGGAGAAGGAGCCGGACGTTTGCCTTTTCCGAATGGGGCTCTGCAGAGGAATAGCAGCAGGAGCTGTATCGCCTGTGTGAAAGCACAGATCCGCAGGGCTGTTGTGCTGTGAATAGGCTGCCAAGGGAAGGTGCAGACCAGCAAGAGCTTTCAGGCTTAGCACCTTCCTTGTGGGAGAAGGAGCCGGACGTTTACCTTTTCCGAATGGGGCTCTGCAGAGGAATAGCATCATGAGCTGCAGCGTGTCTGGGAAAGCACAGATCCGCAGGGCTGTTGTGCTGTGAATAGGTTGCCAAGGGAAGGTGCAGACCAGCAACAGCTTTCAGGCTTAGCACCTTCCTTGTGGGAGAAGGAGCCGGATGTTTGTCTTTTCCGAATGGGGCTCTGCAGAGAAAAAGCAGCAGGAGCTGTATCGCCTGTGGGAAAGCACAGATCCGCAGGGCTGTTGTGCTGTGAATAGGCTGCCAAGGGAAGGTGCAGACGAGCAACAGCTTTCAGGGCTAGCGCCTTCCTTGTGGGAGAAGGAGCCGGACGTTTTCCTTTTCCGAAAGGGGCTCTGCAGAGGAAAAGCAGCAGGAGCTGTATCGCCTGTGGGAAAGCACAGATCCGCAGGGCTGTTGTGCTGTGAACAGGCTGCCAAGGGAAGGTGCAGACCAGCAAGAGCTTTCAGGCTTAGCACCTTCCTTGTGGGAGAAGGAGCCTGACGTTTGCCTTTTCCGAAGGGGGCTCTGCAGAGGAAAAGCATCATGAGCTGTATCGTCTGTGGGAAAGCAGAGCTCCGCAGGGCTGTTGTGCTGTGAATAGGCTGCCAAGGGAAGGTGCAGACCAGCAAGAGCTTTCAGGGCTACCGCCTTCCTTGTGGGAGAAGGAGCTGAATTTTTGCCTTATCAGAGAGGGGCTCTGCAGAGGAAAAGCATCATGAGCTGTATCGCCTGTGGGAAAGCACAGCTCCGCAGGACTGTTGTGCTGTGAATAGGCTGCCAAGGGAAGGTGCAGACCAGCAACAGCTTTCAGGGCTACCGCCTTCCTTGTGGGAGAAGGAGCCGGATTTTTGCCTTTTCCGAAAGGGGCTCTGCAGAGGAAAAGCACCAGGAGCAGTATCGCCTGTGGGAAAGCACAGATCCGCAGGGCTGTTGTGCTGTGAACAGGCTGCCAAGGGAAGGTGCAGACCAGCAACAGCTTTCAGGCTTAGCACCTTCCTTGTGGGAGAAGGAGCCGGACGTTTGCCTTTTCCGAAAGGGGCTCTGCAGAGGAAAAGAGTCATGATATGGAGCATCTGTGGGAAAGCACAGATCCGCAGGGCTGTTGTGCTGTGAATAGGCTGCCAAGGGAAGGTGCAGACGAGCAACAGCTTTCAGGCTTAGCACCTTCCTTGTGGGAGAAAGAGCCGGACGTTTGCCTTTTCCGAAAGAGGCTCTGCAGAGGAAAAGCATCATGAGCTGTAGCGTGTCTGGGAAAGCACAGATCCGCAGGGCTGTTGTGCTGTGAATAGGCTGCCAAGGGAAGGTGCAGACCAGCAACAGCTTTTAGGCTTAGCACCTTCCTTGTGGGAGAAGGAGCCTGACGTTTGCCTTTTCCGAAGGGGGCTCTGCAGAGGAAAAGCATCATGAGCTGTATCGTCTGTGGGAAAGCAGAGCTCCGCAGGGCTGTTGTGCTGTGAACAGTCTGCCAAGGGAAGGTGCAGACCAGCAAGAGCTTTCAGGGCTACCGCCTTCCTTGTGGGAGAAGGAGCTGAATTTTTGCCTTATCAGAGAGGGGCTCTGCAGAGGAAAAGCATCATGAGCTGTAGCGTGTCTGGGAAAGCACAGATCCGCAGGGCTGTTGTGCTGTGAATAGGCTGCCAAGGGAAGGTGCAGACCAGCAACAGCTTTTAGGCTTAGCACCTTCCTTGTGGGAGAAGGAGCCTGACGTTTGCCTTTTCCGAAGGGGGCTCTGCAGAGGAAAAGCATCATGAGCTGTATCGTCTGCGGGAAAGCAGAGCTCCGCAGGGCTGTTGTGCTGTGAATAGGCTGCCAAGGGAAGGTGCAGACCAGCAACAGCTTTCAGGCTTAGCACCTTCCTTGTGGGAGAAGGAGCCTGACGTTTGCCTTTTCCGAAGGGGGCTCTGCAGAGGAAAAGCAGCAGGAGCTGTATCGCCTGTGGGAAAGCACAGATCCGCAGGGCTGTTGTGCTGTGAACAGGCTGCCAAGGGAAGGTGCAGACGAGCAACAGCTTTCAGGCTTAGCACCTTCCTTGTGGGAGAAGGAGCGGGACGTTTGCCTTTTCCGAAAGGGGCTCTGCAGAGGAAAAGCAGCAGGAGCTGTATCGTCTCTGGGAAAGCACAGATCCGCAGGGCTGTTGTGCTGTGAATAGGCTGCACGGGGAAGGTGCAGACGAGCAACAGCTTTCAGGGCTAGCAACTTTTTTGTGGGAGAAGGAGCCGGACGTTTGCCTTATAGGAGAGGGGCTCTGCAGAGGAAAAACATCATGAGCTGTATCGCCTGTGGGAAAGCACAGCTCCGCAGGACTGTTGTGCTGTGAATAGGCTGCCAAGGGAAGGTGCAGACGAGCAACAGCTTTCAGGGCTAGCGCCTTCCTTGTGGGAGAAGGAGCCGGACGTTTGCCTTTTCCGAATGGGGCTCTGCAGAGGAATAGCAGCAGGAGCTGTATCGCCTGTGGGAAAGCACAGATCCGCAGGGCTGTTGTGTTGTGAATAGGCTGCCAAGGGAAGGTGCAGACCAGCAACAGCTTTCAGGCTTAGCACCTTCCTTGTGGGAGAAGGAGCCGGACGTTTGCCTTTTCAGAGAGGGGCTCTGCAGAGGAAAAGCAGCAGGAGCAGTATCGTCTGTGGGAAAGCACAGATCCGCAGGGCTGTTGTGCTGTGAATAGGCTGCCAAGGGAAGGTGCAGACCAGCAACAGCTTTCAGGCTTAGCACCTTCCTTGTGGGAGAAGGAGCCGGACGTTTGCCTTTTCCGAATGGGGCTCTACAGAGAAAAAGCAGCAGGAGCAGTATCGTCTGTGGGAAAGCACAGATCCGCAGGGCTGTTGTGCTGTGAATAGGCTGCACGGGGAAGGTGCAGACGAGCAAGAGCTTTCAGGGCTAGCAACTTTTTTGTGGGAGAAGGAGCCGGACGTTTGCCTTTTCCGAATGGGGCTCTGCAGAGGAAAAGCAGCAGGAGCTGTATCGCCTGTGGGAAAGCACAGATCCGCAGGGCTGTTGTGCTGTGAACAGGCTGCCAAGGGAAGGTGCAGACCAGCAACAGCTTTCAGGGCTACCTCCTTCCTTGTGGCAGAAGGAGCCGGATTTTTGCCTTATCAGAGAGGGGCTCTGCAGAGGAAAAGCATCATGAGCTGTATCGCCTGTGGGAAAGCACAGCTCCGCAGGACTGTTGTGCTGTGAATAGGCTGCCAAGGGAAGGTGCAGACGAGCAACAGCTTTCAGGGCTAGCGCCTTCCTTGTGGGAGAAGGAGCCGGACGTTTACCTTTTCCGAATGGTGCTCTGCAGAGGAATAGCATCATGAGCTGCAGCGTGTCTGGGAAAGCACAGATACGCAGGGCTGTTGTGCTGTGAATAGGCTGCCAAGGGAAGGTGCAGACCAGCAACAGATTTCAGGCTTAGCACCTTCCTTGTGGGAGAAGGAGCCGGATGTTTGTCTTTTCCGAATGGGGCTCTGCAGAGAAAAAGCAGCAGGAGCAGTATCGTCTGTGGGAAAGCACAGATCCGCAGGGCTGTTGTGCTGTGAATAGGCTGCCAAGGGAAGGTGCAGACCAGCAAGAGCTTTCAGGCTTAGCACCTTCCTTGTGGGAGAAGGAGCCGGACGTTTGCCTTTTCCGAATGGGGCTCTGCAGAGAAAAAGCAGCAGGAGCAGTATCGCCTGTGGGAAAGCACAGATCCGCAGGGCTGTTGTGCTGTGAACAGGCTGCCAAGGGAAGGTGCAGACCAGCAACAGCTTTCAGGCTTAGCACCTTCCTTGTGGGAGAAGGAGCCGGACTTTTGCCTTTTCCGAAAGGGGCTCTGCAGACAAAAAGCAGCAGGAGCTGTATCGCCTGTGGGAAAGCACAGATCCGCAGGGCTGTTGTGCTGTGAACAGGCTGCCAAGGGAAGGTGCAGACCAGCAAGAGCTTTCAGGCTTAGCACCTTCCTTGTGGGAGAAGGAGCCGGACGTTTGCCTTTTCCGAAAGGGGCTCTGCAGAGGAAAAGCAGCAGAAGATGTATCGCCTGTGGGAAAGCACAGATCCGCAGGGCTGTTGTGCTGTGAATAGGCTGCCAAGGGAAGGTGCAGACGAGCCACAGCTTTCAGGCTTAGCACCTTCCTTGTGGGAGAAGGACCCGGACGTTTGCCTTTTCCGAAAGGGGCTCTGCAGAGGAAAAGCATCATGAGCTGTAGCGTGTCTGGGAAAGCACAGATGCGCAGGGCTGTTGTGCTGTGAACAGTCTGCCAATGGAAGGTGCAGACCAGCAACAGCTTTCAGGCTTAGCGCCTTCCTTGTGGGAGAAGGAGCCGGACGTTTGCCTTTTCCGAATGGGGCTCTGCAGAGAAAAAGCAGCAGGAGCAGTATCGCCTGTGGGAAAGCACAGATCCGCAGGGCTGTTGTGCTGTGAACAGGCTGCCAAGGGAAGGTGCAGACCAGCAACAGCTTTCAGGCTTAGCACCTTCCTTGTGGGAGAAGGAGCCGGACTTTTGCCTTTTCCGAAAGGGGCTCTGCAGAGGAAAAGCAGCAGGAGCTGTATCGCCTGTGGGAAAGCACAGATCCGCAGGGCTGTTGTGCTGTGAACAGGCTGCCAAGGGAAGGTGCAGACCAGCAAGAGCTTTCAGGCTTAGCACCTTCCTTGTGGGAGAAGGAGCCGGACGTTTGCCTTTTCCGAAAGGGGCTCTTGCAGAGGAAAAGCATCATGAGCTGTAGCGTGTCTGGGAAAGCACAGATGCGCAGGGCTGTTGTGCTGTGAATAGGCTGCAAGGGAAGGTGCAGACCAGCAACAGCTTTCAGGGCTAGCGCCTTCCTTGTGGGAGAAGGAGCCAGACATTTGCCTTTTCAGAGAGGGGCTCTGCAGAGGAAAAGCAGCAGAAGATGTATCGCCTGTGGGAAAGCACAGATCCGCAGGGCTGATGTGTTGTGAATAGGCTGCCAAGGGAAGGCGCAGACGAGCAACAGCTTTCAGGGCTAGCGCCTTCCTTGTGGGAGAAGGAGCCGGACGTTTGCCTTTTCCGAAAGGGGCTCTGCAGAGGAAAAACAGCAGGAGCTGTATCGCCTGTGGGAAAGCACAGATCCGCAGGGCTGTTGTGCTGTGAATAGGCTGCCAAGGGAAGGTGCAGACCAGCAACAGCTTTCAGACTTAGCACCTTCCTTGTGGGAGAAGGAGCCGGATTTTTGCCTTTTCCGAAAGGGGCTCTGCAGAGGAAAAGCAGCAGGAGCAGTATCGCCTGTGGGAAAGCACAGCTCCGCAGGGCTGTTGTGCTGTGAACAGTCTGCCAATGGAAGGTGCAGACCAGCAACAGCTTTCAGGCTTAGCGCCTTCCTTGTGGGAGAAGGAGCCGGACGTTTGCCTTTTCCGAATGGGGCTCTGCAGAGAAAAAGCAGCAGGAGCAGTATCGCCTGTGGGAAAGCACAGATCCGCAGGGCTGTTGTGCTGTGAACAGGCTGCCAAGGGAAGGTGCAGACCAGCAACAGCTTTCAGGCTTAGCACCTTCCTTGTGGGAGAAGGAGCCGGACTTTTGCCTTTTCCGAAAGGGGCTCTGCAGACAAAAAGCAGCAGGAGCAGTATCGCCTGTGGGAAAGCACAGATCCGCAGGGCTGTTGTGCTGTGAACAGGCTGCCAAGGGAAGGTGCAGACCAGCAAGAGCTTTCAGGCTTAGCACCTTCCTTGTGGGAGAAGGAGCCGGACGTTTGCCTTTTCCGAAAGGGGCTCTGCAGAGGAAAAGCAGCAGGAGCTATAGCGTGTCTGGGAAAGCACAGATGCGCAGGGCTGTTGTGTTGTGAATAGGCTGCCAAGGGAAGGCGCAGACGAGCAACAGCTTTCAGGGCTAGCGCCTTCCTTGTGGGAGAAGGACCCGGACGTTTGCCTTTTCCGAAAGGGGCTCTGCAGAGGAAAAACAGCAGGAGCTGTATCGCCTGTGGGAAAGCACAGCTCCGCAGGGCTGTTGTGCTGTGAACAGTCTGCCAATGGAAGGTGCAGACCAGCAACAGCTTTCAGGCTTAGCGCCTTCCTTGTGGGAGAAGGAGCCGGACGTTTGCCTTTTCCGAATGGGGCTCTGCAGAGAAAAAGCAGCAGGAGCAGTATCGCCTGTGGGAAAGCACAGATCCGCAGGGCTGTTGTGCTGTGAACAGGCTGCCAAGGGAAGGTGCAGACCAGCAACAGCTTTCAGGCTTAGCACCTTCCTTGTGGGAGAAGGAGCCGGACTTTTGCCTTTTCCGAAAGGGGCTCTGCAGAGGAAAAGCAGCAGGAGCTGTATCGCCTGTGGGAAAGTACAGATCCGCAGGGCTGTTGTGCTGTGAACAGGCTGCCAAGGGAAGGTGCAGACCAGCAAGAGCTTTCAGGCTTAGCACCTTCCTTGTGGGAGAAGGAGCCAGACATTTGCCTTTTCAGAGAGGGGCTCTGCAGAGGAAAAGCAGCAGAAGATGTATCGCCTGTGGGAAAGCACAGATCCGCAGGGCTGTTGTGTTGTGAATAGGCTGCCAAGGGAAGGTGCAGACCAGCAACAGCTTTCAGACTTAGCACCTTCCTTGTGGGAGAAGGAGCCGGATTTTTGCCTTTTCCGAAAGGGGCTCTGCAGAGGAAAAGCAGCAGGAGCAGTATCGCCTGTGGGAAAGCACAGCTCCGCAGGGCTGTTGTGCTGTGAACAGGCTGCCAAGGGAAGGTGCAGACCAGCAACAGCTTTCAGGCTTAGCGCCTTCCTTGTGGGAGAAGGAGCCGGACGTTTGCCTTTTCCGAAAGGGGCTCTGCAGAGGAAAAGCAGCAGGAGCTGTATCGCCTGTGGGAAAGTACAGATCCGCAGGCCTGTTGTGCTGTGAACAGGCTGCCAAGGGAAGGTGCAGACCAGCAAGAGCTTTCAGGCTTAGCACCTTCCTTGTGGGAGAAGGAGTCGGACGTTTACCTTTTCCGAATGGGGCTCTACAGAGAAAAAGCAGCAGGAGCAGTATCGTCTGTGGGAAAGCACAGATCCGCAGGGCTGTTGTGCTGTGAATAGGCTGCACGGGGAAGGTGCAGACGAGCAAGAGCTTTCAGGGCTAGCAACTTTTTTGTGGGAGAAGGAGCCGGACGTTTGCCTTTTCCGAATGGGGCTCTGCAGAGGAAAAGCAGCAGGAGCTGTATCGCCTGTGGGAAAGCACAGATCCGCAGGGCTGTTGTGCTGTGAACAGGCTGCCAAGGGAAGGTGCAGACCAGCAACAGCTTTCAGGGCTACCTCCTTCCTTGTGGCAGAAGGAGCCGGATTTTTGCCTTATAGGAGAGGGGCTCTGCAGAGGAAAAACATCATGAGCTGCATCGTCTCTGGGAAAGCACAGATCCGCAAGGCTGTTGTGCTGTGAACAGGCTGCCAAGGGAAGGTGCAGCCTAGCAAGAGCTTTCAGGGCTACCGCCTTCCTTGTGGGAGAAGGAGCTGAATTTTTGCCTTATCAGAGAGGGGCTCTGCAGAGGAAAAGCATCATGAGCTGTATCGCCTGTGGGAAAGCACAGATGCGCAGGGCTGTTGTGCTGTGAATAGGCTGCAAGGGAAGGTGCAGACCAGCAACAGCTTTCAGGCTTAGCACCTTCCTTGTGGGAGAAGGAGCCGGACGTTTGCCTTTTCAGAGAGGGGCTCTGCAGAGGAAAAGCAGCAGGAGCTGTATCGCCTGTGGGAAAGCACAGATGCGCAGGGCTGTTGTGCTGTGAATAGGCTGCCAAGGGAAGGTGCAGACCAGCAACAGCTTTCAGGGCTAGCGGCTTCCTTGTGGGAGAAGGAGCCGGATGTTTACCTTTTCCGAATGGTGCTCTGCAGAGGAATAGCATCATGAGCTGCAGCGTGTCTGGGAAAGCACAGATACGCAGGGCTGTTGTGCTGTGAATAGGCTGCCAAGGGAAGGTGCAGACCAGCAACAGCTTTCAGGCTGAGCACCTTCCTTGTGGGAGAAGGAGCCGGATGTTTGTCTTTTCCGAATGGGGCTCTGCAGAGAAAAAGCAGCAGGAGCAGTATCGTCTGTGGGAAAGCACAGATCCGCAGGGCTGTTGTGCTGTGAATAGGCTGCCAAGGGAAGGTGCAGACCAGCAACAGCTTTCAGGCTTAGCACCTTCCTTGTGGGAGAAGGAGCCGGACGTTTGCCTTTTCCGAAAGGGGCTCTGCAGAGGAAAAGCAGCAGGAGCAGTATCGTCTGTGGGAAAGCACAGCTCCGCAGGGCTGTTGTGCTGTGAATAGGCTGCCAAGGGAAGGTGCAGACCAGCAACAGCTTTCAGGCTTAGCACCTTCCTTGTGGGAGAAGGAGCCGGACGTTTGCCTTTTCCGAAAGAGGCTCTGCAGAGGAAAAGCATCATGAGCTGTAGCTTGTCTGGGAAAGCACAGATCCGCAGGGCTGTTGTGCTGTGAATAGGCTGCACGGGGAAGGTGCAGACGAGCAACAGCTTTCAGGGCTAGCGCCTTTTTTGTGGGAGAAAGAGCCGGACGTTTGCCTTTTCGGATAGGGGCTCTGCAGAGGAAAAGCAGCAGGAGCTGTATCGTCTGTGGGAAAGCACAGATCCGCAGGGCTGTTGTGCTGTGAATAGGCTGCCAAGGGAAGGTGCAGACCAGCAACAGCTTTCAGGCTTAGCACCTTCCTTGTGGGAGAAGCAGCGGGACGTTTGCCTTTTCCGAAAGGGGCTCTGCAGAGGAAAAGCAGCAGGAGCTGTATCGCCTATGGGAAAGCACAGATCCGCAGGGCTGTTGTGCTGTGAACAGGCTGCCAAGGGAAGGTGCAGACCAGCAAGAGCTTTCAGGGCTAGCACCTTCCTTGTGGGAGAAGGAGCCGGAAGTTTGCCTTTTCCGAAAGAGGCTCTTGCAGAGGAAAAGCAGCAGGAGCTATATCGTCTGTGGGAAAGCACAGATTCGCAGGGCTGTTGTACTGTGAATAGGCTGCCAAGGGAAGGTGCAGACCAGCAACAGCTTTCAGGCTTAGCACCTTCCTTGTGGGAGAAGGAGCCGGACGTTTGCCTTTTCCGAAAGAGGCTCTGCAGAGGAAAAGCATCATGAGCTGTAGCTTGTCTGGGAAAGCACAGATCCGCAGGGCTGTTGTGCTGTGAATAGGCTGCACGGGGAAGGTGCAGACGAGCAACAGCTTTCAGGGCTAGCGCCTTTTTTGTGGGAGAAAGAGCCGGACGTTTGCCTTTTCGGATAGGGGCTCTGCAGAGGAAAAGCAGCAGGAGCTGTATCGTCTGTGGGAAAGCACAGATCCGCAGGGCTGTTGTGCTGTGAATAGGCTGCCAAGGGAAGGTGCAGACCAGCAACAGCTTTCAGGCTTAGCACCTTCCTTGTGGGAGAAGCAGCGGGACGTTTGCCTTTTCCGAAAGGGGCTCTGCAGAGGAAAAGCAGCAGGAGCTGTATCGCCTATGGGAAAGCACAGATCCGCAGGGCTGTTGTGCTGTGAACAGGCTGCCAAGGGAAGGTGCAGACCAGCAAGAGCTTTCAGGGCTAGCACCTTCCTTGTGGGAGAAGGAGCTAGACGTTTGCCTTTTCCGAAAGGGGCTCTGCAGAGGAAAAGCAGCAGAAGATGTATCGCCTGTGGGAAACCACAGATCCGCAGAGCTGTTGTGCTGTGAATAGGCTGCACGGGGAAGGTGCAGACCAGCAAGAGCTTTCAAGCTTAGCACATTCCTTGTGGGAGAAGGAGCCGGAAGTTTGCCTTTTCCGAAAGAGGCTCTTGCAGAGGAAAAGCAGCAGGAGCTGTATCGTCTGTGGGAAAGCACAGATTCGCAGGGCTGTTGTACTGTGAATAGGCTGCCAAGGGAAGGTGCAGACCAGCAACAGCTTTCAGGCTTAGCACCTTCATTGTGGGAGAAGGAGCCCGATTTTTGCCTTATCGGAGAGGGGCTGTGCAGAGGAAAAACATCATGAGCTGTATCGTCTGTGGGAAAGCACAGCTCCGCAGGGCTGTTGTGCTGTGAATAGGCTGCCAAGGGAAGGTGCAGACCAGCAACAGCTTTCAGGGCTAGCACCTTCCTTGTGGGAGAAGGAGCCGGACGTTTGCCTTTTCCGAAAGGGGCTCTGCAGAGGAAAAGCAGCAGGAGCAGTATCGTCTGTGGGAAAGCACAGCTCCGCAGGGCTGTTGTGCTGTGAATAGGCTGCCAAGGGAAGGTGCAGACCAGCAACAGCTTTCAGGCTTAGCACCTTCCTTGTGGGAGAAGGAGCCGGACGTTTGCCTTTTCCGAAAGAGGCTCTGCAGAGGAAAAGCATCATGAGCTGTAGCTTGTCTGGGAAAGCACAGATCCGCAGGGCTGTTGTGCTGTGAATAGGCTGCACGGGGAAGGTGCAGACCAGCAACAGCTTTCAGGGCTAGCGCCTTTTTTGTGGGAGAAAGAGCCGGACGTTTGCCTTTTCGGATAGGGGCTCTGCAGAGGAAAAGCAGCAGGAGCTGTATCGTCTGTGGGAAAGCACAGATCCGCAGGGCTGTTGTGCTGTGAATAGGCTGCCAAGGGAAGGTGCAGACCAGCAACAGCTTTCAGGCTTAGCACCTTCCTTGTGGGAGAAGCAGCGGGACGTTTGCCTTTTCCGAAAGGGGCTCTGCAGAGGAAAAGCAGCAGGAGCTGTATCGCCTATGGGAAAGCACAGATCCGCAGGGCTGTTGTGCTGTGAACAGGCTGCCAAGGGAAGGTGCAGACCAGCAAGAGCTTTCAGGGCTAGCACCTTCCTTGTGGGAGAAGGAGCTAGACGTTTGCCTTTTCCGAAAGGGGCTCTGCAGAGGAAAAGCAGCAGAAGATGTATCGCCTGTGGGAAAGCACAGATCCGCAGGGCTGTTGTGCTGTGAATAGGCTGCAAAGGGAAGGTGCAGACCAGCAAGAGCTTTCAAGCTTAGCACTTTCCTTGTGGGAGAAGGAGCCGGAAGTTTGCCTTTTCCGAAAGAGGCTCTTGCAGAGGAAAAGCAGCAGGAGCTGTATCGTCTGTGGGAAAGCACAGATTCGCAGGGCTGTTGTACTGTGAATAGGCTGCCAAGGGAAGGTGCAGACCAGCAACAGCTTTCAGGCTTAGCACCTTCATTGTGGGAGAAGGAGCCCGATTTTTGCCTTATCGGAGAGGGGCTGTGCAGAGGAAAAGAAGCAGGAGCTGTATCGCCTGTGGGAAAGCACTGATCCGCAGGGCTGTTGTGCTGTGAATAGGCTGCCAAGGGAAGGTGCAGACCAGCAACAGCTTTCAGACTTAGCACCTTCCTTGTGGGAGAAGGAGCTGAATTTTTGCCTTATCGGAGAGGGGCTCTGCAGAGGAAAAGCATCATGAGCTGCATCTTCTCTGGGAAAGCACAGATGCGCAGGGCTGTTGTGCTGTGAATAGGCTGCCAAGGGAAGGTGCAGACCAGCAACAGCTTTCAGGCTTAGCACCTTCCTTGTGGGAGAAGGAGCCGGACGTTTGCCTTTTCCGAATGGGGCTCTGCAGAGGAAAAGCAGCAGGAGCAGTATCGCCTGTGGGAAAGCACAGATCCGCAGGGCTGTTGTGCTGTGAACAGGCTGCCAAGGGAAGGTGCAGACCAGCAAGAGCTTTCAGGCTTAGCACCTTCCTTGTGGGAGAAGGAGCCGGACGTTTGCCTTTTCCGAAAGAGGCTCTGCAGAGGAAAAGCAGCAGGAGCTGTATCGCCTATGGGAAAGCACAGATCCGCAGGGCTGTTGTGCTGTGAATAGGCTGCCAAGGGAAGGTGCAGACCAGCAACAGCTTTCAGGCTTAGCACCTTCCTTGTGGGAGAAGGAGCCAGACGTTTGCCTTTTCCGAAAGAGGCTCTGCAGAGGAAAAGCAGCAGGAGCTGCAGCGTGTCTGGGAAAGCACAGATCCGCAGGGCTGTTGTGCTGTGAATAGGCTGCCAAGGGAAGGTGCAGACCAGCAACAGCTTTCAGGCTTAGCACCTTCCTTGTGGGAGAAGGAGCCGGACGTTTACCTTTTCCGAATGGGGCTCTGCAGAGGAATAGCATCATGAGCTGCAGCGTGTCTGGGAAAGCACAGATCCGCAGGGCTGTTGTGCTGTGAATAGCCTGCCAAGGGAAGGTGCAGACCAGCAAGAGCTTTCAGGCTTAGCACCTTCCTTGTGGGAGAAGGAGCCGGACGTTTGCCTTTTCCTAAAGGGGCTCTGCAGAGTAAAAGCAGCAGGAGCAGTATCGTCTGTGGGAAAGCACAGATCCGCAGGGCTGTTGTGCTGTGAATAGGCTGCCAAGGGAAGGTGCAGACCAGCAACAGCTTTCAGGCTTAGCACCTTCCTTGTGGGAGAAGGAGCCAGACTTTTACCTTTTCGGAAAGCGACTCTGCAGAGGAAAAGCATCATGAGCTGTAGCGTCTCTGGGAAAGCACAGATCCGCAGGGCTGTTGTGCTGTGAACAGGCTGCCAAGGGAAGGTGCAGACCAGCAACAGCTTTCAGGCTTAGCACCTTCCTTGTGGGAGAAGGAGCCAGACTTTTACCTTTTCGGAAAGCGACTCTGCAGAGGAAAAGCAGCAGGAGCTGTAGCGTGTCTGGGAAAGCACAGATCCGCAGGGCTGTTGTGCTGTGAACAGGCTGCCAAGGGAAGGTGCAGACGAGCAACAGCTTTCAGGCTTAGCACCTTCCTTGTGGGAGAAGGAGCCGGACGTTTGCCTTTTCCGAAGGGGGCTCTGCAGAGGAAAAGCAGCAGGAGCTGTATCGCCTATGGGAAAGCACAGATCCGCAGGGCTGTTGTGCTGTGAACAGGCTGCCAAGGGAAGGTGCAGACCAGCAACAGCTTTCAGGGCTACCTCCTTCCTTGTGGGAGAAGGAGCCGGATTTTTGCCTTATAGGAGAGGGGGCTCTGCACAAGAAAAACATCATGAGCTGCATCGTCTCTGGGAAAGCACAGATCCGGAGGGCTGTTGTGCTGTGAACAGGCTGCCAAGGGAAGGTGCAGACCAGCAACAGCTTTCAGGCTTAGCACCTTCCTTGTGGGAGAAGGAGCCGGACGTTTGCCTTTTCCGAAGGGGGCTCTGCAGAGGAAAAGCACCAGGAGCAGTATCGTCTCTGGGAAAGCACAGATCCGCAGGGCTGTTGTGCTGTGAACAGGCTGCCAAAGGAAGGTGCAGACCAGCAACAGCTTTCAGGGCTAGCACCTTCCTTGTGGGAGAAGGAGCCGGACGTTTGCCTTTTCCGAAAGAGGCTCTGCAGAGGAAAAGCAGCAGGAGCTGTATCGTCTGTGGGAAAGCACAGATCCGCAGGGCTGTTGTGCTGTGAATAGGCTGCCAAGGGAAGGTGCAGACCAGCAACAGCTTACAGGGCTACCTCCTTCCTTGTGGGAGAAGGAGCCGGATTTTTGCCTTTTCCGAAAGGGGCTCTGCAGAGGAAAAGCAGCAGGAGCAGTATCGTCTGTGGGAAAGCACAGCTCCGCAGGGCTGTTGTGCTGTGAATAGGCTGCCAAGGGAAGGTGCAGACCAGCAACAGCTTTCAGGCTTAGCACCTTCCTTGTGGGAGAAGGAGCCGGACGTTTGCCTTTTCCGAAAGAGGCTCTGCAGAGGAAAAGCATCATGAGCTGTAGCTTGTCTGGGAAAGCACAGATCCGCAGGGCTGTTGTGCTGTGAATAGGCTGCACGGGGAAGGTGCAGACCAGCAACAGCTTTCAGGCTTAGCACCTTCCTTGTGGGAGAAGCAGCGGGACGTTTGCCTTTTCCGAAAGGGGCTCTGCAGAGGAAAAGCAGCAGGAGCTGTTTCGCCTATGGGAAAGCACAGATCCGCAGGGCTGTTGTGCTGTGAACAGGCTGCCAAGGGAAGGTGCAGACCAGCAAGAGCTTTCAGGGCTAGCACCTTCCTTGTGGGAGAAGGAGCTAGACGTTTGCCTTTTCCGAAAGGGGCTCTGCAGAGGAAAAGCAGCAGAAGATGTATCGCCTGTGGGAAACCACAGATCCGCAGGGCTGTTGTGCTGTGAATAGGCTGCAAAGGGAAGGTGCAGACCAGCAAGAGCTTTCAAGCTTAGCACCTTCCTTGTGGGAGAAGGAGCCGGAAGTTTGCCTTTTCCGAAAGAGGCTCTTGCAGAGGAAAAGCAGCAGGAGCTGTATCGTCTGTGGGAAAGCACAGATTCGCAGGGCTGTTGTGCTGTGAATAGGCTGCCAAGGGAAGGTGCAGACCAGCAACAGCTTTCAGGCTTAGCACCTTCCTTGTGGGAGAAGGAGCCGGACGTTTGCCTTTTCAGAGAGGGGCTCTGCAGAGGAAAAGCAGCAGGAGCTGTATCCTCTCTTGGAAAGCACAGATCCGCAGGGCTGTTGTGCTGTGAATAGGCTGCCAAGGGAAGGTGCAGACGAGCAACAGCTTTCAGGCTTAGCACCTTCCTTGTGGGAGAAGGAGACGGACGTTTGCCTTTTTCGGAGAGGAGCTCTGCCTAGGAAAAGCATCATGAGCTGTATCGTCTGTGGGAAAGCACAGCTCTGCAGGGCTGTTGTGCTGTGAACAGGCTGCCAAGGGAAGTTGCAGACGAGCAACAGCTTTCAGGCTTAGCACCTTCCTTGTGGGAGAAGGAGCCTGACGTTTGCCTTTTCCGAAAGGCGCTCTGCAGAGGAAAAGCAGCAGGAGCTGTATCGCCTGTGGGAAAGCACAGATCCGCAGGGCTGTTGTGCTGTGAATAGGCTGCCAAGGGAAGGTGCAGACCAGCAACAGCTTTCAGGCTTAGCACCTTCCTTGTGGGAGAAGGAGCTGGACATTTGCCTTTTCATAGAGGGGCTCTGCAGAGGAAAAGCAGCAGGAGCTGTATCGCCTGTGGGAAAGCACAGATCCGCAGGGCTGTTGTGCTGTGAATAGGCTGCCAAGGGAAGGTGCAGACCAGCAACAGCTTTCAGGCTTAGCACCTTCCTTGTGGGAGAAGGAGCCGGACTTTTGCCTTTTCTGAATGGGACTCTGCCGCGGACAGGCAGCAGAAGATGTATCGTCTGTGGGAAAGCACAGATCCGCAGGGCTGTTGTGCTGTGAATAGGCTGCCAAGGGAAGGTGCAGACCAGCAAGAGCTTTCAGGCTTAGCACCTTCCTTGTGGGAGAAGGAGCCAGATGTTTGCCTTTTCCGAAGGGGGCTCTGCAGAGGAAAAGCATCATGAGCAGCAGCGTCCCTTGGAAAGCACAGATGCGCCGGGCTGTTGTGCTGTGAATAGGCTGCCAAGGGAAGGTGCAGACCAGCAAGAGCTTTCAGGCTTAGCACCTTCCTTGTGGGAGAAGGAGCCCGATTTTTGCCTTATCGGAGAGGGGCTCTGCAGAGGAAAAGCATCATGAGCTGCATTTTCTCTGGGAAAGCACAGATGCGCAGGGCTGTTGTGCTGTGAATAGGCTGCCAAGGGAAGGTGCAGACCAGCAACAGCTTTCAGACGTAGCACCTTCCTTGTGGGAGAAGGAGCCCGATTTTTGCCTTATCGGAGAGGGGCTCTGCAGAGGAAAAGCAGCAGGAGCTGTATCGCCTGGGGGAAAGCACAGATGCGCAGGGCTGTTGTGCTGTGAATAGGCTGCCAAGGGAAGGTGCAGACCAGCAACAGCTTTCAGGCTTAGCACCTTCCTTGTGGGAGAAGGAGCCAGACATTTGCCTTTTCCGAAAGGGGCTCTGCAGAGGAAAAGCAGCAGGAGCAGTATCGCCTGGGGGAAAGCACAGATGCGCAGGGCTGTTGTGCTGTGAATAGGCTGCCAAGGGAAGGTGCAGACCAGCAACAGCTTTCAGACTTAGCATCTTCCTTGTGGGAGAAGGTGCCAGACATTTGCCTTTTCAGAGAGGGGCTCTGCAGAGGAAAAGCAGCAGGAGCTGTATCGCCTGTGGGAAAGCACAGATCCGCAGGGCTGTTGTGCTGTGAATAGGCTGCCAAGGGAAGGTGCAGACCAGCAACAGCTTTCAGGGCTAGCGCCTTCCTTGTGGGAGAAGGAGCCCGACGTTTGCCTTTTCCGAAAGGGGCTCTGCAGAGGAAAACAGCAGGAGCTGTATCGCCTATGGGAAAGCACAGATCCGCAGGGCTGTTGTGCTGTGAATAGGCTGCCAAGGGAAGGTAGAGACCAGCAACAGCTTTCAGACTTTGCACCTTCCTTGTGGGAGAAGGAGCCCGATTTTTGCCTTATCGGAGAGGGGCTCTGCAGAGGAAAAGCAGCAGGAGCTGCATCGTCTCTGGGAAAGCACAGATGCGCAGGGCTGTTGTGCTGTGAATAGGCTGCCAAGGTAAGGTGCAGACCAGCAACAGCTTTCAGACTTACACCTTCCTTGTGGGAGAAGGAGCTCGATTTTTGCCTTTTCCGAAAGAGGTTCTGCAGAGGAACAGCATCATGAGCTGTAGCGTCTCTGGGAAAGCACAGATGCGCAGGGCTGTTTGCTGTGAATAGGCTGCAAGGGAAGGTGCAGACCAGCAACAGCTTTCAGGCTTAGCACCTTCCTTGTGGGAGAAGGAGCTGGACATTTGCCTTTTCATAGAGGGGCTCTGCAGAGGAAAAGCAGCAGGAGCTGTATCGCCTGTGGGAAAGCACAGATCCGCAGGGCTGTTGTGCTGTGAATAGGCTGCCAAGGGAAGGTGCAGACCAGCAACAGCTTTCAGGCTTAGCACCTTCCTTGTGGGAGAAGGAGCCGGATTTTTGCCTTATCGGAGAGGGGCTCTGCAGAGGAAAAGCAGCAGGAGCTGCATCTTCTCTGGGAAAGCACAGATCCGCAGGGCTGTTGTGCTGTGAATAGGCTGCCAAGGGAAGGTGAAGACGAGCAACAGCTTTCAGGCTTAACACCTTCCCTGTGGGAGAAGGAGCCGGACGTTTGCCTTATCGGAGAGGGGCTCTGCAGAGGAAAAGCATCATGAGCTGTATCGTCTCTTGGAAAGCACAGATCCGCAGGGCTGTTGTGCTGTGAATAGGCTGCCAAGGTAAGGTGCAGACCAGCAACAGCTTTCAGACTTACACCTTCCTTGTGGGAGAAGGAGCTCGATTTTTGCCTTTTCCGAAAGAGGTTCTGCAGAGGAACAGCATCATGAGCTGTAGCGTCTCTGGGAAAGCACAGATGCGCAGGGCTGTTTGCTGTGAATAGGCTGCAAGGGAAGGTGCAGACCAGCAACAGCTTTCAGGGCTAGCGCCTTCCTTGTGGGAGAAGGAGCCCGACGTTTGCCTTTTCCGAAAGGGGCTCTGCAGAGGAAAACAGCAGGAGCTGTGTCGCCTGTGGGAAAGCACAGATCCGCAGGGCTGTTGTGCTGTGAATAGGCTGCCAAGGGAAGGTGCAGACCAGCAACAGCTGTCAGGCTTAGCACCTTCCTTGTGGGAGAAGGAGCCGGACGTTTGCCTTTTCAGAGAGGGGCTCTTGCAGAGGAAAAGCAGCAGGAGCAGTATCGTCTGTGGGAAAGCACAGATCCGCAGGGCTGTTGTGCTGTGAATAGGCTGCCAAGGGAAGGTGCAGACGAGCAACAGCTTTCAGACGTAGCACCTTCCTTGTGGGAGAAGGAGCCGGACGTTTGCCTTTTTCGGAGAGGAGCTCTGCCTAGGAACAGCATCATGAGCTGTAGCGTCTCTGGGAAAGCACAGATGCGCAGGGCTGTTTGCTGTGAATAGGCTGCAAGGGAAGGTGCAGACCAGCAACAGCTTTCAGGCTTAGCAACTTCCTTCTGGGAGAAGGAGCTGAATTTTTGCCTTATCGGAGAGGGGCTCTGCAGAGGAAAAGCAGCAGAAGATGTATCGCCTGTGGGAAAGCACAGATCCGCAGGGCTGTTGTGCTGTGAATAGGCTGCCAAGGGAAGGTGCAGACCAGCAACAGCTTTCAGGCTTAGCACCTTCCTTGTGCGAGAAGGAGCCAGACATTTGCTTTTTCCGAAAGGGGCTCTGCAGAGAAAAAGCAGCAGGAGCTGTATCGCCTGTGGGAAAGCACAGATCAGCAGGGCTGTTGTGCTGTGAGTATGCTGCCAAGGGAAGGTGCAGACGAGCAACAGTTTTCAGGGCTAGATCCTTCCTTGTGGGAGAAGGAGCCCGATTTTTGCCTTATCGGAGAGGGGCTCTGCAGAGGAAAAGCAGCAGGAGCTGCATCTTCTCTGGGAAAGCACAGATCCGCAGGGCTGTTGTGCTGTGAATAGGATGCCAAGGGAAGGTGCAGACCAGCAACAGCTTTCAGGCTTAGCACCTTCCTTGTGGGAGAAGGAGCCGGAAGTTTTCCTTTTCAGAGAGGGGCTCTGCAGAGGAATAGCATCATGAGCTGTATCGTCTGTGGGAAAGCACAGATCCGCAGGGCTGTTGTGTTGTGAATAGGCTGCCAAGGGAAGGTGCAGACCAGCAAGAGCTTTCAGGCTTAGCACCTTCCTTGTGGGAGAAGGAGACGGATTTTTGCCTTTTCGGATAGGGGCTCTGCAGAGGAAAAGCAGCAGGAGCTGTAGCGTCTGTGGGAAAGCACAGATCCGCAGGGCTGTTGTGCTGTGAATAGGCTGCCAAGGGAAGGTGAAGACGAGCAACAGCTTTCAGGCTTAACACCTTCCCTGTGGGAGAAGGAGCCGGACGTTTGCCTTATCGGAGAGGGGCTCTGCAGAGGAAAAGCATCATGAGCTGTATCGTCTCTTGGAAAGCACAGATCCGCAGGGCTGTTGTGCTGTGAATAGGCTGCCAAGGTAAGGTGCAGACCAGCAACAGCTTTCAGACTTACACCTTCCTTGTGGGAGAAGGAGCTCGATTTTTGCCTTTTCCGAAAGAGGTTCTGCAGAGGAACAGCATCATGAGCTGTAGCGTCTCTGGGAAAGCACAGATGCGCAGGGCTGTTTGCTGTGAATAGGCTGCAAGGGAAGGTGCAGACCAGCAACAGCTTTCAGGGCTAGCGCCTTCCTTGTGGGAGAAGGAGCCGGACGTTTGCCTTTTCCGAAAGGGGCTCTGCAGAGGAAAACAGCAGGAGCTGTGTCGCCTGTGGGAAAGCACAGATCCGCAGGGCTGTTGTGCTGTGAATAGGCTGCCAAGGGAAGGTGCAGACCAGCAACAGCTGTCAGGCTTAGCACCTTCCTTGTGGGAGAAGGAGCCGGACGTTTGCCTTTTCCGAATGGGGCTCTGCAGAGGAAAAGCAGCAGAAGATGTATCGCCTGTGGGAAAGCACAGATCCGCAGGGCTGTTGTGCTGTGAATAGGCTGCCAAGGGAAGGTGCAGACCAGCAACAGCTTTCAGACGTAGCACCTTCCTTGTGGGAGAAGGAGCCGGACGTTTGCCTTTTTCGGAGAGGAGCTCTGCCTAGGAACAGCATCATGAGCTGTAGCGTCTCTGGGAAAGCACAGATGCGCAGGGCTGTTTGCTGTGAATAGGCTGCAAGGGAAGGTGCAGACCAGCAACAGCTTTCAGGCTTAGCACCTTCCTTGTGGGAGAAGGAGCTGAATTTTTGCCTTATCGGAGAGGGGCTCTGCAGAGGAAAAGCAGCAGAAGATGTATCGCCTGTGGGAAAGCACAGATCCGCAGGGCTGTTGTGCTGTGAATAGGCTGCCAAGGGAAGGTGCAGACCAGCAACAGCTTTCAGGGCTAGCGCCTTCCTTGTGGGAGAAGGAGCCGGACGTTTGCCTTTTCAGAGAGGGGCTCTGCAGAGGAAAAGCAGCAGGAGCAGTATCGTCTGTGGGAAAGCACAGATCCGCAGGGCTGTTGTTCTGTGAATAGGCTGCACGGGGAAGGTGCAGACGAGCAACAGCTTTCAGGGCTAGCGCCTTCCTTGTGGGAGAAGGAGCCCGACGTTTGCCTTTTCCGAAAGGGGCTCTGCAGAGGAAAACAGCAGGAGCTGTATCGCCTGTGGGAAAGCACAGATCCGCAGGGCTGTTGTGCTGTGAATAGGCTGCCAAGGGAAGGTAGAGACCAGCAACAGCTTTCAGACTTTGCACCTTCCTTGTGGGAGAAGGAGCCCGATTTTTGCCTTTTCCGAAAGGGGCTCTGCAGAGGAAAAGCAGCAGGAGCTGTATCGCCTGGGGGAAAGCACAGATGCGCAGGGCTGTTGTGCTGTGAATAGGCTGCCAAGGGAAGGTGCAGACCAGCAACAGCTTTCAGGCTCAGCACCTTCCTTGTGGGAGAAGGAGCCGGATTTTTGCCTTTTCCGAAAGGGGCTCTGCAGAGGAAAAGCAGCAGGAGCAGTATCGTCTGTGGGAAAGCACAGATCCGCAGGGCTGTTGTGCTGTGAATAGGCTGCCAAGGGAAGGTGCAGACCAGCAACAGCTTTCAGGGCTAGAGACTTCCTTGTGGGAGAAGGAGCGGGACATTTGCCTTTTCAGAAAGGGGCTCTGCAGAGGAAAAGCAGCAGAAGATCTATCGCCTGTGGGAAAGCACAGATCCGCAGGGCTGTTGTGCTGTGAATAGGCTGCCAAGGGAAGGTGCAGACCAGCAACAGCTTTCAGGGCTAGCGCCTTCCTTGTGGGACAAGGAGCCGGACGTTTGCCTTTTCAGAGAGGGGCTCTGCAGAGGAAAAGCAGCAGGAGCTGTATCGCCTGTGGGAAAGCACAGATCCGCAGGGCTGTTGTGCTGTGAATAGGCTGCCAAGGGAAGGTGCAGACCAGCAACAGCTTTCAGGGCTACCGCCTTCCTTGTGGGAGAAGGAGCTGAATTTTTGCCTTATCGGAGAGGGGCTCTGCAGAGGAAAAGCAGCAGGAGCTGTATCGTCTGTGGGAAAGCACAGATCCGCAGGGCTGTTGTGCTGTGAATAGGCTGCCAAGGGAAGGTGCAGACCAGCAAGAGCTTTCAGGGCTAGCGCCTTCCTTGTGGGAGAAGGAGCCGGACGTTTGCCTTATCGGAGAGGGGCTCTGCAGAGGAAAAGCAGCAGGAGCAGTGTCGTCTGTGGGAAAGCACAGATCTGCAGGGCTGTTGTGCTGTGAATAGGCTGCACGGGGAAGGTGCAGACCAGCAACAGCTTTCAGGCTTAGCACCTTCCTTGTGGGAGAAGGAGCCGGACGTTTGCCTTTTCAGAGAGGGGCTCTGCAGAGGAAAAGCATCATGAGCTGTATCGCCTGTGGGAAAGCACAGATCCGCAGGGCTGTTGTGCTGTGAACAGGCTGCCAAGGGAAGGTGAAGACGAGCAACAGCTTTCAGGCTTAGCACCTTCCTTGTGGGAGAAGGAGCGGGACATTTGCCTTTTCCGAAAGGGGCTCTGCAGAGGAAAAGCAGCAGATGATGTATCATCTGTGGGAAAGCACAGATCCGCAGGGCTGTTGTGCTGTGAATAGGCTGCCAAGGGAAGGTGAAGACGAGCAACAGCTTTTAGGCTTAGCACCTTCCTTGTGGGAGAAGGAGCCGACGTTTGCCTTTTCGGAAAGCGACTCTGCAGAGGAAAAGCAGCAGAAGATGTATCGTCTGTGGGAAAGCACAGATGCGCAGGGCTGTTGTGCTGTGAACAGGCTGCCAAGGGAAGGTGCAGACCAGCAACAGCTTTCAGGCTTAGCGCCTTCCTTGTGGGAGATGGAGCCAGACGTTTGCCTTTCCCGAAAGGGGCTCTGCAGAGGAAAAGCATCA